>VZRH01006604.1:0-15050 GCA_013397555.1 Urocynchramus pylzowi
CCCCTCGGCCGGTAGGGCGGGGGCAGCGCGGGCCGGCGGCGGCCTCCTCGGCCGGGGATGAGCTGGGCCCCCCTCCCCTGTCCCCTCTCATCTTCCTGCTGTGCTCTCCAACCCGTACCCGCGGTGCGGTACCAGGGAAGCTGTGCGGGTTCAGTTGACCATGCACCCCAACATCAACGAGTGGCCCAAGGGTGCACAGCTGCACATCCGGGCAGCGTCTCCCCTGCTCTGAGTTCCGATGGAAGCTGGCCCCGGGGGCACCCCCGGGCCTCGGTGGAGTAAAGGGAACCACCCTGTGTCTCCACCAGCTCCGTGGATGCCTCCTTCTTGAACAAGGCCACTGGCATCAACGGACCGACCTTTCATGATCTCTGCCCTTTTCACCCTTCTCTGCTTGCTCTGCCCCTCGTGGGAAGTTGCCAGGAAAGGGGTACTTGCTCAGCACCCAGAGCAGCCCATCACTTACATGCTGTCCCAAGCGTCTCCCCAGTTCCATCCCTTGTGACCCGCCTGCCTGTCCCCAGCTCAGCCGTGCTGCAGCCCTTCTCGTTGGACCAAGCAGTGGTAACCGACTGCTGGTGGGGGATGAAAAGGACCTTGCAGATGTAACTGCTCCTTTCCCCCATCCACCACCTTTTCTTGGGAGGTGAGCAAGGCAGCAGCAAAGCCAATTCCCTTTTGGAGTTAGCAGCCAGAAAGGACATTGTCATGCAAGAAAAATGGGGCTCTGGTAGGGAATGGAGCCATTTCTCCACCTCTTATCCTGGAAGAAGTCTGCTGAGAGCAGGGCTGCCACAGGTGGGGCTGCAGGGCAGGGTTGTTTTTTATGAGCTGCTTCGAAACCAGGAATCACTTTCCAACAGATTGCCACATTTAATTGCCAGTCTGCCAGCAGTTTCCTAAACATTTGCAGAGGTTTAGAAGAGAGCTGGTAAATGTGGGAACGTCATCTCCCCTTCCTGCTGCACACACAGCAACAGGTACTGCTCTGTGTGGTGAGGGATCTGGAGATGCCAGGCTGTACGTTTGAGCCCAAGATGCAGAAATAGATCCTGATAGCTGGGCAGGTAGCAAAGCCAGTAATCTCCCCCCATTGCTGGGCCTTTAAACTCAAGCTGAAGAAAGCTGCTGAGACAAACTTCAATGTAGAAAAGGAAAAGGACCTAGGTGTACGTCAGATCTGCGCGTCTGAATCACAAGGCTGTGATGAGCAAAGCAGGACCTATAGAATTGCTAAAGAACTAGGTGTGGAGCAAGCACTACTGCTTCTCTTCAGCTGTTTCTGGCCAGGAGCTGAAGATCTCGCTGAAGTGTCCAGGGCACAGCAGCACAAGGTACAGTGAAGCCCTGTGCAAATTTTCACTCCTTCCACGGGACCAGGAGACAAGTGCTAGCTGTGTGAGAGAGCAGAGATGCATTGGTGCACATCACTCTCAGCAGTGGCTGTGCTTGGTCCCTTTGGGCTCTTTGTGAGGGCCATGGGGGAAATGGCTCCTTCCCTAGGTCAAATAAGCAGCAATAAAAGACTGCAGAAAGAGGCCTCATACTGAGGAAAGGAGAAAAAAGAGGGAGTGTGACCAACCCAGGTGCATTTCCCTGCAATCGGTTAACTTGAGTTTTTACCTCTTAAAATGTCACAAGCTAATTCATGGCATGTCAGCTCTGGTCAAAGCCTGGTCCTTGGGGAACTGGTAGTGGATGTTGCTGCAGTGTCAGTGCAGGGATGCAGCCATGCATAGGGGAGGAACGACCTTTTCCTTGTTGAGGTGTGTGCCAGGTAATCATTAACAGGGCCAACTGCTGTCACCCCAGCTCTGCTTAGATGGGGTTGGGCTTGCATTGCTTTCTCCAGCCTGCACACACGTTCCTGGTGCCTATACCCCAGGTGTGCTTCTACCCCACAGGGCACAGACCCATGAACCTCCAGCACCTGACTGAAAAGGAGAAAGAGGGGATGTTGACACCCTTTGGAGAGAAGGGCAGGACTCTGCCCCATAGGTACACTGCCCCTCTTCCAACACTCCTCATCAGAGTGATCATATAGTGGGACTGCTTTTCTTCCCCCCCTGTATATTTGACACTGGGGCGGCTGGAAGACTCCAATTGCCATGGTTACTGGCAGCCTCCCCGCTGAGATGTAGGCCAAGCGCCAGCATGCCGGGGTCTGGGCACTGAAGCAGAGCGGGCCCCCTCCTCCCAGTTGCACGTACACCTGGTCTCTGGGGAGGCCAGGACAATTTGGTGTGCCTTACACCTGCTACAGATCCTCACTGTTAGCTCTGGACAGGAGCGGAAGTTTGAAGACCATGAAAGAGAGGCACAGTGCGGGTGGAAGGGACAATGCAGGCAGGGAAGGAGGCTGCTTCTCCGGGCAGAGAGGGGCTGGCAGGAGCACTAGGCAGGCTGCCTCTAGAAATACGAGTCTGAGGTATGAGTGTAGCTCCTCATCACCCACTGGCTCCGTCACCAGCATGCCATCGGCCACTGCGATTACCTCCTTTTTCAAAGAAAACTCCATGGGACAGAAGTGTTGGCCACAGTCAGTCATCCTTATGAGTCTGAGGCTGGAGCAGAAGTGTCCCTAATCCTCTGCTTTTGTAATCAGAGAGCAGTCCTTCCACCAGAGTGGCAGAGATAATCCTTGCTCTCAGTGCTCAGCACTGGAGGCAGAAGCTCAAGACTCCCTGCTGGAGCTGGAAATGAATAGGAAGAGCCCCCGGCAGGCTCATCTCCCGCAGAGCAGCATGGCTGGGGACAGCTCACCACAAAAAAAGGCCAACAAACGTTTTGAAACTGGAGGCTGGATGCTGCTGTACTATCCACTGACAGCTGTGGCAGCTGCTGGGGCTGCTGCCTTTGCCCCAAGGAAGAATAGCAGGCTGCTGACTCACGCTTCCAAGGCCTTCTGGATCACTTGGGAAGGCAGTGCACTTCTCCCTTTCCCATATTACACTGAGCATTGATGTATGACGCAGAATGGAGGAGAAGTTCCATCAGGACAAAGACCCCGTATCTAGCAACAGTCCCAGAAGGATGCTGTGCTAGGAAGTGAACAAGGATGTGGGCCAGCAGGGAACTCCCAAAAGTACCCCCAAGTTTGGACAGGGGCAGACACCTTGGGATCCAGCCTTGTTGGTGCCATGCAGGGCATCCACTGAGTGGTAGCTGCTGCGATCTTGTGGATGCATAGGAGACAGGAACTAAAACATCAATCTCTTTATTTCAATGGCAAGAAACAACAACATCAAAACAGTCAAAGTTGAAAAGCAATGGGAACACAGGCTCGTGCCAGGCCCTGGGCCGGTTGGAGCCAGCACCCTCACATAGTTACAAAAATACAATCCTACAACAGTGTCTAAGAAACACAGACCCAGGTATTGCACAGAACCCCTGCCCTCGGGGGGCAGGGCAACCAACATCCCCTCCTTCTTCACCAAAATATATGCAGGCTTGGAATTGCACAGCAACTCAGCTCACAGGTGCACGGAGGGGCCAGGCAGGGAGGGGGACAGTGTGTCTCTCAACTACCTGTACAAAAACTATAAGGGAGAAAGGGGAAAGCTGAGGCTTTAAATGCCTCTGGGCCAAGTTGGGCATCCCATCTGGGGCAGCAGTGGTGTGGACCTCTGAGCAGATGACAGTGCCTTGTCTATCAGTAGCCTGCCAGCAGTGCTGATGAGAACTCCAGGGACTTCTGGAGTTCTGCAGTGACAGTCCCAACTGTCAATGCATTAGTACACTATCATCATTATTTACCAATACTGACACTGGCCCCTGGGCACCCTGCACTGCCCTGTGCCTCTGTTCCCCAGTACAGCATCCCCCATCCTTCAAGGAAACCCTGCCCCTGGGCAAAAAGTCTGAAGGGTATTCTGCTTCCCTACAGTATCCTCATACCCTTTTCTTGGTAGTAGGAGGGATTCAAACAGTGCCACCCAGCACTACCCAGTAGGCACAGCTGCGTGTGAGTGCAGAGGGACTGCCCAGACCACACACGGCAGCAGCAGTATCCTCTCCTAGAGCCAAGATGTGAACAGCAACCCCCTTCACAACCACTGCCCACCCAAAAGTGCCAAGCAGGTTTGCTAAGCTCAGAGCCATTAGCTTTCCTCCTCTGTGGGCAAGTCCTGGTCTCACAGACTCAGTTCTGCAAAAGCCTTGCTTAATGCCTGGCTTGACGTCTTGGCATCAAGAGCTCACAGCATCAACAGGGGAGATGCATTGTGGCAGGTGGTTGGTGAAATTCCATCCCACTGCAGGCATGACTCAGGGCTAGAAGCCCTGATGGCTCCTGGGAATCCAAATCCCTCTTTCTATTAAAACTGGAGAGGATGAGTTCATGGTTTGCCCAGGTGGGTTGTGTCTCAGCTGGGTGAGCTCCCTGCAAAGCCCTGTGCCTAGTCTGGGGAATAGCAGGAGTCAGTCTAAGAGGATGCATGTTGCCAGGTTGGGGGGGCAGGAGGGGATCCCTGAGAGCAGCACTGACCCCAGCACTGCCCATCCAGCCCCATGCAACTGAGGGGGAAACTGAAGCAAGGAGGGCAGCTGAATCTAAGTCAGCATTTGGGAAATCTAACAGGTGTCACTGCTGCTACTGCACCAGTTGAGCGCAGCTCTCCACCATCCTGCAGCAGGCTCACAAAGAGATGCTCATCAGAGTGGGTGTGCAAACTGTTCCACCCAGCTCAGTGGAGAGAAACTTGGTGGGAGGGTTTGGTAGCCTTCCTCCATGCCACCCCAGCCCAGTGTCAGACTGCTGACTGAGCACTAAAGGCCCATTAGGAGAGCACCTGCTGCCCTACTTCAGCTGCACCAGACCCAGATGCTCTGAGGAAAGGCTGGATGCACAAGTGACTTCCCGCCTGCCGCAGAAGACTCTGGGTAAGGCAACACAGAGACCTGGTGCAGCCCCAGGAGAATGTAGGGCCAGTAAGTTGTGGCGCTTCCTTTGGGGCAGTCTGCGGCTCACAGCCTCTGCAGTCTGTCCATGCAGCCTGTGCCTCCCACAGCTGTGCCAGACAGGAGAGGAGGAACAGGACACAAACCTAGCCAAGCACCTAAAAGAGGGGCACTGCCAGCAGAGAGAAGGGCTGAGCAATGATATCCCACAAGGATTATAGGTAGGAGCCTGTGGAGGGGGCACTGGCATTACTCCCATGAACAAGGGTGACTGGGGGCTTCAGCATGGCCTGCTTCAACATGGCTGGGGGATAGAGCCCACCTAGGGCAGGGAATGTGGTGAATGAGAGGTGAAAGGGTGGACACACAAAGAATCAGGCTTCAAGTCTGAAATACCCATTGTCCTCATTAACAGAGTTCCAGCCCAGCCTGGAGCAGAGCTCTTCTGTATCCATCTCCAGGGACCAGGCTGGCATCTGGGGAGGGTTGAGCCAGATGCAGCTCTGCCATTGGCATTGTACTCTTCTCATCCTGCATGAGCTGGCTTGGGCTAAGGCACGCCAAGCACTACACAGCCGTCTCCTGGTCCTCCCTCTGGATCATCTGGTAGTGCTGTCGGTTCTCGAGGTAGGCAGCTAAGTCGGGGTCATTGGCTTTCTCAGCACGGTGCTTCGGGGTGTCTCCCTGTGCAGGGGAGGCAAGAAGTCAAGAGCGCCTTTGGCTGCCTAACGCTGCTTTGGCACCCAAAGGTGTCCCCATTCCCCCATGTGGCTGGGTCCAGCAGAGCCTGCAGCCGAACCACAAGTCAGGCAGCAGCCAAATGCCCATGTGCTCACCATGGGATCAAAGTGTGCCCCGGAGGAGCCTGACTACTGCAGGCCTGGGAGCTGTCCCCTGAAGGGCCATCAGCTCCAGCTATGGGCTAGGACATGACTGATCCTGGGCATCACAAGTCACCCAAGAAGAGACAAAGGCTGGTCCCCCTGACCTGGTCTTCCCCTGTGCTGGAGAAGCAGGCAGGAAAGGGTGAGGAATGAGGGGTATGTCTGGGGAATGCCCAAACATACCAACCCCCCTTCCCTCTCACAGCCTGGCTAGTGCTCCAGCTCCCGCAGGAGGATCACATTTCACCAGCTTATTGCAGCCATCTGGATTGTGTCCACTAATGAACTCCCGCACTCCATAAAAAGCAAATCTGTTAACAGCTCCCAGCTCTGTCTCCTCTCCCCCTTCCCTCCCCCTGCTCCCTTGCTCCACCTCTCCAAGTGCCCAGGCTCTGCTGTGCCACTGAGAAAGGCCACAGAAACCTGGCACTCTGCTGCTGCCATTGAAAACCAGCCCTGGAAGGGATAGCCATCCTGCCTGGCTCATCCCCTGGTGCAAAGCAGGGCACGGGCAGCTGCAGCAGTGTGCTGGGGCCTCCAGAGCAGCCAGCAGTTACATTTCTCCATCAGGAACAATGGTCAGACAATGAACAGAACAATGCAGAGTCCTCTGCTGGGCCTGGATGTGGCTGTGCACAAAAGCCCATCCATGTGTGGCTGCAGAGAGGTATCATGCAGCAAGAAATCTCCTTGGGATGTGCACCCCAAGACTGGGCAAACCCCGTGGTCCTGCACACGACCCCCAGCAGCCACACCATCAGGTGATGGAGACCACTCTGTGCTTTTCTCCTTGATGGCCTCCTCCCCACATCCCCTGAATGCAATCATTCATTTAACAGAGGAGGAATTAAGCTTCTTTCCTGTTCCCCTGCAGAAGCGCCTCTGCATCACTGCCTGCCTGCAGCCTGAAACCAGAGCTGCCAGGGCCTCCCTGCCCGGTTGGGCTGAGGCACTCCAACTGATAAGGCTCAGCCTCCCTCACCACTGCAGGGAGCAGGATCAGTCTGCTCCAAACCCGTGCTACAGGTCTGTCACTGGGGTTTCTAATGAGGTGGATCCTGCCTGTGCAGGCAGGCTGTGACCCAGAGCCCCTGAGAGGTCAGTGCAGCAGCACAGTGGGGTCCCCAGGCAGCCACAAACCTGACATGCTTTTGCACAGGCACGTGCAAACCCATTCCCTGGGGCAGCCACATGCCTGAGCAAGGCTCCCTTTTGTGCTGGCAGACTGAGGGCTGTTCCTCTCCTTCAGGCAAATGAGGGGGCTGGGGACAGAGAGGGGCAATGCACTCCAAACTACCCTCTCTTGCCTCTGCCTGCTGACTCTCCATTCAGGCCAGCCTCACTCTGGGCACTGTGCAAGGCCTAAGTCTTAGACAGGACCAAGGAAGAGAGATGGGGAGCCAGAGATTATCTGTACTGCATTCTCCTGGTAGCTGGAAAACAGGGATGTGCATTGTCTAAACTGGACCCCAAGCTCCACCATCACCAGCACCCCTCAACTGGGTTCCTAACGGGTGTCCCAGACCCATAGATCGCACCTTCTTGGCTTGTTCTACATCACCTCTGCTACAGTCCATCACTACAAGCCTCCAGCAGAGAGATCTGACCACATCCTCTCTGCCATATGCCAGCCCTGGGAACCTCCTGTACCAAAATATGGCCCCAAGCCCTCCCCTTTTTCATCTCTTCTGCCAGGGCTGGCACAATTCCCTGACACTAAGGCACAGCTCAATTAACTTGGCATGTGAGAGAAAGTGCTGCCACTGCTTGCTCCTGCTCCCCGCAGGCCAGCTTCATCTGCCACGAGGGGCTCCCAGATCCCCCATCAAGACTGCCGGTGGGGGAGAGCGGGGGAGTTCTGCAGCTGGGAGGGAGCTTTCAGGGAGAATGTCCTTGCTTTGACCCCTGAGGGTGGGAAGGGGGAGACGGGGATGAGACATTCCAGCCCCTTGCTTCTAATTTAATAAAACAACAGGGAGAAAAGCGCCAGGAGAAGAGGGATTTAACCCCTCTGTAGCTGGGCTCTACTGGGCAAGCATGGGTACTCCATGTCAGCTCCTCTCTGACTGGCAAACACCTCACCCAAAGCACTCCTGCTCTGCTCTCCTGCTGGTTCTGCTCCTTGCCAGCCCTCTGTCCGCCCCAGAAAGCCCCACTGCCACCGTTCCCGCTGTCACCTGCAGGTCTGTCTTCATGAGCGAGGCCCCAGCCTCCACGATGTAGTGGCAGATAGTGCGCTGGCGTAAGGCTGCAGCCTGGTGCAAGCTGGTTTCACCACTGAGGAGGAGAAAGCAGGAGATGTGAGATGTCCCTCTGAACAGGGACAATCAGCACATGCAGGTGGCAGTAAGGGACAGCAATTCAGCGGCAGCAGGAGCTGATGGTAAGTTGTGTGATTGTCCAGGCAGAGGAGGGGGTGCTACTCAGGGGCAGTCTGTCCAAAATGGACTGGGAATGGTGGCTGGCAATTAGAACAAGGGCAGCTGAAGTGCCCCTATAACTGGTCACTTCACAGAGGATCTGGCCAACAGGTAATGCAAGTCAGGCAGCAACTTACTTCTCCTCCTCTGTGGCATCAAGGATTTCTGAAGGAGCTGTGGAAAGAAAGAGTGCAGGTGAGTAAGACTTGGCTCCAGGGCAAAGACAGACCTGCCTACTCCCTGGTCACAGTCTGCATCATTCCATAGGGGCTGCTATTTTCATGCTGCCTGCGAAAGTCTAGCTCCAAAGAACTCAGGTCAGCAATGGCATCTGAGCCCAGCTGATCCCAGGAAAGAAGAATTGGCTGTGGACTCACTACAGAGAAATATCTAAATAAAAATAAAGCTGTCTGTATTTCAGTGGGAACTGCCAAAAACAACAGGTCAGCTGCCCTGAAGGCACTGAGAAATGTTTCCCAGAGACATGCTGATCCCTGCTGGGATACAGCAATAGCCATGAAGACACCCCAGTACTGGCAGACACATGCCAGGAAAAGCCCATACACCAGAAGGATGACATAGCAAACCCAGAGGGAAGGGATCTAAGCCCAGGAGCACTCCCTCTGAGCAGAGGGTTGATTTTTTTTGGCTGCCAGGTTCCTTTGCTAAGAGTGGCACTCTGACTCCAGCTCACCATTCTCAATGATGTATTTGACGATGTCCTTGCTTCCCGATTTGACAGCATGGTGGAGGACAGTCTGGCCCGAGGAATCTCGCACCATCAGGTCTCTTCCAGCTCGGTGCAGTTCTTGGAACTATAGGATTGTCAGATTGCTCAGGATGAGTTGCATTTCCCAGCTCCAAGCCCCAGCATTATGTGCCTGGAATGTCTGACAGGTTGTGTGGACACTTGGTGCTGGTGGGGAGCTTTGTCCAACTCAGCCACGTTACCAAGTCCCTTCCCTTCCCCTCCCTTCCCGGTAAGGCAGGAACGAGAAGAACCAGGGCTCCTTGCCAGAATCCTGCCTGGTTTCTAGCCACTACTCCTAAAGGAAGGCCCTTGACAGGCGCTGCTCCAGGGCAATTGGGGAGCATGGCTGGTAGGGCTTCCCTTAGCCCAAGGGGCACACCAGCCCAGGAGCCAGCCTTGGCTGCTCACTGCAGCAGGCTGCTGGAGCACCTACCTTGCTGAAGTTGCCATTCTTGGCAGCTTCTATCAGAAGGTCATCTGCAAAGGGAGACACATCAGGGTCAGAAAAGTCAATGTGGAACACTGCTTATCTAATCCTGGAGACAAGAGCTGGGCACCAGAGGTGTGGAGCAGGAGCACAAGCTCCTCCAGGGACTAACCCCTTGGTCAGACTGCATTTACATGGCTTCTCCACCTTCAGGAATGCAAGGAACAAGCCAGGGAAAGGAAAGAGGCACCATGTAGCTAGGGGTGCAGCCAGATCTCAGCCCCAGGGAGGTGCAGGGGGAGTAGTCTCTGCCCTTGGGCAGGATAACTTGTGATGAAAATGGGGAGCAGGTCCCCTGGGCATCAGCCAGCAGCCAATGACTCACTCACACCTCCAGGCTCCAACCAAGCTCCAGGAAACTATTTCCATTTGTTCAGCTTGGTGAGGCCCCTGATCTAGGGCTCCCACCTCCCCAGGGAGAGGCAGAGACAGCCTCCCAGCCCAGTCCACAACGCTTAGCTCTGCAGGTGGGGGATTAACCCCTTGCCACATAATTTCCCACATGGTGGAGCTGGGAAGGTGCCTGGCTGGGCCACTCCACAAATCACTGTCAGGTCTCTTGTGCTCACCTCTGGGCCACCTGCCCACAGGGCTCCATGTTTCAGAACACATGGAACAACAGGGCTCCTCCCTGCTCACCAGGGAAAGGATAGGCCAAAAAAACCCATGGCAGGAAAACAAGAGTGCAACCTGAGAGGGGGTATGACCAGGGGTAGGACTCCACTCACCTTTATGTGGGAGGCAGCGCTCAGGCTCAGCGCTGGAAGGGAAGAAGAGGAAGTGTAACTAACCATGCCAGTCCTGGCAGCAGATGGCCCTAATGGGCATGCCACCCTTAGAGGGATGGTGAAACCTGCCTGTGGCACTCCTTCTCTTCCCTGATCTAGGTTCTTCCCCATCCCCACTCCCATTTCTACTGCTGCTCCTGGTGCCATTGCTCATCCATACTCGTCACTGGCCTTAGTTTGGCTGAAAGACACCCTTGTCCTCTGCCCCATGGGCCAGGTGCTGGTTGACCCCATGGCTGAGCCACCTGGTGATGCCCCACTACCTATAGCAGCATTGGTAGAGGAACAAGGAAAACAGGACAGCATCTCATCCCTTGATCTTACTCAATACTGAATTCCTGCTTACTTCCAGGGATCTCCCCTGTAATCTGGCCCAGGGATCATTGCTGTGAAGTCAACCCTAGCTCTCCCATCACCGCCCATTCTTCCTGAGGCCCAGCACCTCCATTTCAGTCTCACCTGGGGGCAGGAGAGGAGGGTGGAGAGGAACAAGAAGGAAATGCAAAATGGTGCCCAGGGGGTGTGGCAGATGAGTCCACGAGGTCAGGCATGGCAGGAGAAGTGCTCACAGTCTGAGTGACCACTAGCTCTGGGTCCAGCACATAGAGCTCATCCTGAGAGATCTCTGTCACATAGTTGAGGTGTTCCTGAAAGACACAAGTCAGGACATGTTTCATCAGAAGCAAGACCTACTTCTGCAAAACTACACCCCCTCATATCCCATTTGCACAGCAGAGCAATGGTTTGTGGCCCACCCATTTGAACAGTCTTGTGCCTGGGAGCCTTTGCATCTCCTTGTTTTTTTCAGGCTTCCTATCTCCTGCCACCTTAGCAACCTTGTAAACCTTATCTCCACATTCTCTTCCCCAGATCACTGGGGAAAGTATCTAATACTGCTGAAGATGATCCCAGCTGGTGGGTCCCCTGGCCAGTCTTGCTATGTTTGCTATTCCTTACCTGCTGCACTGCAGGGCCCCGCAGGCAGCTTTCAACCCAAGGTTCTATGCTACCACACAGGCTTCTTCCCTTTTCTCTAGAAACCTGGAGGTGCTGAGCCTGGTCCTGGGCCAGGCTCATCATGCCATCCCTTTGGGGGATGCCAAAGGCCAGGGCAGTGGTATGAGACCTGTGTGGCCCTAAGGCTATGCCTGCCTGTTGGTGTGCGTGCACGTGGGACACCCGAGCGCCTTCCCAGGGGTGACGGTGCAGGGTGAGGCTGCACTCACCTGGGCGCGGTCTATCCTGTAGAACCGATCGGCTGTGGTTGCTGTAAGACAGAACAGAAGGAGACGGGCTGATCCTTGGTGCGAGACAAGGGAGACGCCTCTTCCCACCATGAGTGACAGGGAGCTATCCAGACACTTCATGGCTTGCACAGAGAGTACAGCAAAGCAAACAGCAGCCCCTGGCCAGGAGCAAACCACTTCCCTTCATGAATCTGCTGGTGTCTTCACCCGAGAGGCAGCCCCTTAGGCCTACAGACCACCATGTCCCTGTGAAACATGCCTTCCGCCTTTGCTTGCTACCTCCTCCTCAATGACTCCTGGCAGGGAGCCACAGGTAAGGCAGGAACACAACTAGCTGATGCCATGGCCTTTCTGGAGGCTTTCAGGTGCTCCAGCATTACCCTGAGCAGATGAAGCTCAGGGCTATGCAGTGGACATCTCAGCATTCCCTTATACCAGGTGAGGAACTGCTGCGATTAACATGCTGCACCTTGTGGAACAGTGCTCAGAAATGGGGGCACTACAGGAGGCTGGGAGAAGACAGGGCTCAGCCTCCTGCTGACTTGACTAAGAACCTTCATAAGGCCACAGAGCATGTGACTGCCAGGCACAACAGAGCATGCCACCACCAGCTGTAGAGCCAAGTCCCTGCCTCCTAGGATGGCAGAAGAGCTTCCAATCAGCCTCCAGCCTGTCTGAGTGCTTCCCTCTTCCTTAGAGAAGAGATCACCACAGAGCGAGAGGAGCTCCAACAGAGCAAGTGGCTATGCTGGAGCCAGACACACACAGCCACCATCCCCAGGTGATGGGAAGAAGGGAGGGGTTATGGATTCAGGGCATCACCAAGGGAGACCAGGACAGTAAGAGCACAGTGCCAGGACAGCTGGATTCCTATGCAGGGCAGCATTTCCACAACATCCTGACAGGCTGCTGGTGCCAGTCCAGGAGAGATTGCTGTGGTGGGATCCTTGCAGAGCCAAGGAAGTCTCTCTGCAAACAAAGGGGGGATGTGCTAGAGCAGGTAAGAGGAGTGAAAGAGCCATGTTTATCCTGGATATTTGCAACCAGGAAGCTACCGTTCAAGGCCTATAATTCAGCTACTTCAATGAACCTGTGCTGTGTTGAATGAGACTCTAGTCTCTTTCCTGACATGTTCCTGAGCCCAGAACCTGATGCTGGGAGACTGGCAGGAGAAGGGAAAGTGACACCTGGGAGCAGCAGCACCAGCAACACCATACACAGGGCTGGAACCTTGAAGGGAGAAGTTGCACCCTCTCTGCCTAGCATGAGGCTTCCCAGGCTCACTTTGCAACCCATGGCTGTGCTCTGCTGTGGTCTACATGGTGCTTGCTGGGATGTCAGAGAGATGAAATGCTACCAATGGGCATTTCACTCAGCCAGCTTCCAGGTACAGAGGGAGGTTCTTGGTCAGAGAAGGCAAAGGGAGAAGAGAAAGCTACTTTCAGGCAGGGGAGAAGCAGAAGCTGGAGCCCAGCAGGGAGGCTGCTCTGCCATTACACTGCTATGCTCATGGTGAGCCCGGCTCCGTGCATGCTGGAGCAGGGGTGCCCCCTGCCTGCACAACACAGGAGAGCATCCCCAGCAGTCCTGCGGTGACAAAAAACATGCCACCAAGCTGCCTTCAGCTCCAGGGGCAAGAGAACCACAGTCTCCCATTGCTCCACTCCAGGTCAGCAGCCAGACACGCAGCCTGGCGAAAAGCACTGCTGTGCTCAGCCCCAAAGACCCCAAAATGTGTGACTCCCAAGCCTCAGTGGTTCCCTGTGGCTTGTCACTGAATGTTCTTTTACCCCTCAAATTCATAGAATCACAGAATGATAAAAAAAATTGCTTAGGTTGGAAAAGACCCTTAAGATAATCGAGTCTAACCATTAAACCAACACTGCCAAGTCCACCACTAAACCACGTCCTTAAGTGCAACATCCACACATCTTTTAAGTATCTTTAGGGATGGGGACTCATCCACTTCCCTGGGCAGCCTGTTCCAATGCTTGATCACCCTTTCAGTGAAAAAAAATCCTCCCTGATGCAACTTGAGGATTCATTTCCCTTTATCCTCTTGCTTGTTACTTGGGAGAGGAGACCAACACAATTTGACATAACCTCCTTCCAAATAGTTGTAGAGAGTGATAAGGTCTGCCCTCAGGCTCCTTTTCTCCAGGCTAACCAACCCCAGCTTCCTCAGCTATTTCTCCTAAGATTTGTGCTCCAGACCCTTCACCAGCTCCACTGCCCTTCTCTGCACACACTTCAGCATCTCAATGTCTTTCTTGCAGTAAGGGGCCCAAAGCTGGATGCAGGATTCCTGGTGTGGCCTTACCAGGGTCAAGTACAGGGAGACAATAACTCCCCTGGTCCTGCTGGCTACACTTTTCTTGATCCAGGCCAGGATGCCATTGGCCTTCTTGGCCACCTGGACACTGTCAGAGACTGAAATAGATCATGCCTCAAACACTGATATACATTACTCATTATAACTGTATAAAAACTGTATAAAGAAGCTACAACCAAAGAAGCCTCCCTGAAGATACCTGACTGGGACTTTGAACTGAAAGTCAAACTGCTGAGATTAAAGAAAGGGGAAACCCATTCTTCAATNGCTGGATGCAGGATTCCTGGTGTGGCCTTACCAGGGTCAAGTACAGGGAGACAATAACTCCCCTGGTCCTGCTGGCTACACTTTTCTTGATCCAGGCCAGGATGCCATTGGCCTTCTTGGCCACCTGGACACTGTCAGAGACTGAAATAGATCATGCCTCAAACACTGATATACATTACTCATTATAACTGTATAAAAACTGTATAAAGAAGCTACAACCAAAGAAGCCTCCCTGAAGATACCTGACTGGGACTTTGAACTGAAAGTCAAACTGCTGAGATTAAAGAAAGGGGAAACCCATTCTTCAATCACCTGAAACAAACAAGTAAACACGGACAAGAATGTGTGCCAAACCCAGCAGTCATGCTAAGAATCATCTTTGGCTTGCTTTGGGGTGGGGCAGCCCATAGCCCACAGACCCATTTGCTAGGAGCAGGTTTGCACATATTCCCCCGCAACTGAGTTGGGGGGAGGAAGTTTTGGTGTGTTGTAACCTCTGCTCAGGGGCTGTGAACCCATCTTCCCTTACACAAACTGGCTATGGAACCCCCAACCCTGGGAAGGCCATATCCATGGGACATTCATGTGAGGGGCAGTTGAGGGGGTGCACTAATCCATCAAAGGCCCCCGAGGTGCCCCCCTAGTCATTCCTGAGGCCTTGCACCACAGGACTGCATGTAATGCAACAAATGTGGAAGACACAATGGCAAACTCGCCCCCTACCCCAGGGAGGTGCTTGGATTTTCCTACCTGGCCTGAGTGTATATTAACCCATCAGATTCTATTCTTATCGGGGGGGATCTTCACCACCAAGACCAGCTGGAGAGGATCAATGGAGCATCACTGGGATCCATGGAATGGCAATACTTTCCTTATTCTGTCTCTGTTACTCTCTTTCTGTCCCCCCAACCTATTTTCTATTTCTCTCTCTCTCTCTCCCCCCCCCCCCCCCCATCTTCTTCTCTAACTACCAGT
>VZRH01006604.1:15085-52049 GCA_013397555.1 Urocynchramus pylzowi
AAACCTTTACTATTGTCACTGACATATGGTCTTATTTGCACCTTTATTTGGGCAGGGGCATTCCTGAGAACCTCAGTAATCGGATCCTGACAGACACACATACACTGAAGCATGTTCAGCTGCTGTTGACAAGCATCTCCAGGTCCTTTTCTGCTGGGCAGCTTTCCAGCTTCCTCCAGCCTGCAGCACTGCAAGGGGTGGTTGTAACCCAAGGGCAGGACATTTACTTTTTTGAATCTCATGCAATCAGCCTTGGCCCATGAACCAGCCTGTCCAGATCCCTCTGCAGAGCCTTCCTGCCCTCNTATTTGCACCTTTATTTGGGCAGGGGCATTCCTGAGAACCTCAGTAATCGGATCCTGACAGACACACATACACTGAAGCATGTTCAGCTGCTGTTGACAAGCATCTCCAGGTCCTTTTCTGCTGGGCAGCTTTCCAGCTTCCTCCAGCCTGCAGCACTGCAAGGGGTGGTTGTAACCCAAGGGCAGGACATTTACTTTTTTGAATCTCATGCAATCAGCCTTGGCCCATGAACCAGCCTGTCCAGATCCCTCTGCAGAGCCTTCCTGCCCTCCAGCAGATCAATATTCCCACCCAACTTGTCTGCAAGTGACTGAGGTGTGCTTGATCTCCTCATCCAGACTGGTAACGACAGTAAACATGAGCAGGCCCAATACTGAGCCCTGGGGATGACCACTGGTGACCGGCTACCAGCTGGATGTAACTCCAGGCACCACCACTCTCTGGGCTTGGCCATCCAGCTGGTTTTCTATCCAGTGAACAGTGAACTCAAGTGAGCCACGAGCAGCCAGTTTCCCCAGGAGAATGCTGTGGGTAACAGTGTCAAACTTTTTACTGAAGTTCAGGTGGACAACATCCACAGCTTTTCACTCATCCACTGAGCAGGTCATCTCGACATAGGAAGAGATCAGCTTGGTCTCCTTCCTTGCCTGTACCCTCTGAAGAGTTTATAGCTATCCATTGCAGCACCCCATTTGTGTGACTTGTCCCACCATGTCTCTGTGATGGCAACTATGTCATAGTTTTCTTGCTCTGCCGTATCTTTCGGCTCCTCCTGTTTGTAGCCCATGCTGCATGCATTGCTGTCGATGCACTTCGGTTGGGCTACTGATTCCTCCACTTTTTTGGGCACAGGAGCTGTAATTCCTATGCCCTAATTCTGAGGTGCTTCTGTGGTTTCTAGGGCATTGAAAACCCTTGGATCTTTGCAGCCACGTGGATCTCCATCCCCTACCTCCACTGAGCTGGCAGACCAAAGGACCTTGCCAGCACATCATCAGACTCAGTCAACACTCCTAGGGGAGAGTGATACTCACAGTCCAGGAAGCACCACTTGGGTGACAGCTTCTGGAATGACAGTGTCTTTGGCTTGGCTCCATCTCCCTCCTGCATAATAAAAGAGAGGATCAAGATGTAGCTTATGGCCTCTGCATCTCTCTTCAGAACATTGCTCCTGCTTTGGGAGGTTCCTGCAGACATAGAGGACCACAGGCACTTGGATGAAATTGAACACAGGCACAGCACACTGCAACAGGGAGCACCATGGGACAGACTGGAGCTGACTGTAGAGCAGTGTCACAAGATGAGCCCATGAGACTGGCACAGTGGACATGACAGATGGGCCCAGAGGACAGAGAGAGGCCATACACACCTGAAAGAGCAGGCGCTCTAAAGCAGAGGGCTGTGCAGGGAAATCCTGCAGAAAGGCAAGGTGTCCTGTTACAGCCTGTGTCTGGGCAGCCCCCCAGCCCCTCTCTCATCCCACTGGAGTTGCTTGATGTGCTGCCATATCTGGTTTTACACACTGTCTGCCAAGGTACCTGGTCCTTGCCTGGCTTTAAGATCAGAGCACAGAGTGTTCTGCCCAAGGAGTGAGAAGAGGTAAACTACGAGGTGACCAAGGAACACCAGCCACACTGCACAGTTTTAAAGGTGCAGGAGATTGCAGGGGCATCCATCTATCACACTGACACAGCAGGAGAGCATTACCCTGTGAGCCCAGGAGTGCTAGCCATGTGCCTGCTTGTGTGTCCTCACCAGTGCCTGGGCACAAAGTGGGCAGGGGACACACATGCAGAGCAGGCACAGCAAGAGGCAGATGCCAGTGTGCCAGCCCAGGCAAGCAGCTCTGCAACTCAGCTCTGAGGGACTCTACACATACACTGGATGGGATTCCCACAGGCACAAGAGCCAGCTAACAGCAGACTAAGAAAGGTCCCTTCAATCTTCTGTGCAACAATCAGATTGAGCAGTCCAGCACCAGGAGCCACACTATGGGCTTAGAAGGCCCATAGTGCCGTCTTGTTCACCAGGAGCAAGAGTAACACAGTCTGTGTAGAGGTCACAGACATGTGCTAGTACATTGGCAAGGACACAAAAATAAGTGCTTGCAAATGAGAAGAGTGGGAGGGGTTACAAACCTTATCCAGGCACCTGAAGAAGGCAGAGCTGTGACAAGAAACCCAGAGCCTGTGGATGGTTGAATGATTATAGGCCCCCACACGATGTGTGCTGGCTTTTTATACCACCCTGCAGTTTTTCAGGGTCACTTTCTGGGCTTGGGGAATGGTCAGAAGAGTAATGCTGAAAAAGAAGCTGCCAGACAGCAGGGAGCAACAAGGCATCCAGCTTGGGAAACTGCCTCCACCACATGGTGAAGGCAAACCACGACCTCTTAGCGTGACCCAAAGCAAGAGTGTGTGTGGTGGTGTGTGCAGCTCAAGGTGGCTTAGAAATCCTTTCCCCAAGTCCCTTCATCCTCAGTATTCAGCGATGACCGCTTTTCACAGAGACTCACCTCCTGCAGCTTCTCAATCTGGGTCCGGCACAACTCCAGGTCACTGTCTCCTGGAACCACGATGATCCCCAGTGGCACAGCTGCAGGACAACAGCACAGGCTCAACTCAGGGAGCAGCCCAACACCTCACACAGTTTAGCTACAGGCTTTGCTAGACTTGAGGACTGCAGCTCCCACCCCCTGCTCACTCACAGGCTTCCTTGAGCTTTTCCTTGTCATAGTTCAGTGCCTCATAGTCGCGCATGCTGATTCGGCTCACCCGGATCCGCAGCCGCTCAGGCACTGGCTGCTGGCTGTGTGCAGGGGCAAGGAAAAAGGAAGATATCAGAAAGTGACACCCTGCTTTCTCCTTATTCCCCTAATCCCTCCAAAACAGNTGGATCTCCATCCCCTACCTCCACTGAGCTGGCAGACCAAAGGACCTTGCCAGCACATCATCAGACTCAGTCAACACTCCTAGGGGAGAGTGATACTCACAGTCCAGGAAGCACCACTTGGGTGACAGCTTCTGGAATGACAGTGTCTTTGGCTTGGCTCCATCTCCCTCCTGCATAATAAAAGAGAGGATCAAGATGTAGCTTATGGCCTCTGCATCTCTCTTCAGAACATTGCTCCTGCTTTGGGAGGTTCCTGCAGACATAGAGGACCACAGGCACTTGGATGAAATTGAACACAGGCACAGCACACTGCAACAGGGAGCACCATGGGACAGACTGGAGCTGACTGTAGAGCAGTGTCACAAGATGAGCCCATGAGACTGGCACAGTGGACATGACAGATGGGCCCAGAGGACAGAGAGAGGCCATACACACCTGAAAGAGCAGGCGCTCTAAAGCAGAGGGCTGTGCAGGGAAATCCTGCAGAAAGGCAAGGTGTCCTGTTACAGCCTGTGTCTGGGCAGCCCCCCAGCCCCTCTCTCATCCCACTGGAGTTGCTTGATGTGCTGCCATATCTGGTTTTACACACTGTCTGCCAAGGTACCTGGTCCTTGCCTGGCTTTAAGATCAGAGCACAGAGTGTTCTGCCCAAGGAGTGAGAAGAGGTAAACTACGAGGTGACCAAGGAACACCAGCCACACTGCACAGTTTTAAAGGTGCAGGAGATTGCAGGGGCATCCATCTATCACACTGACACAGCAGGAGAGCATTACCCTGTGAGCCCAGGAGTGCTAGCCATGTGCCTGCTTGTGTGTCCTCACCAGTGCCTGGGCACAAAGTGGGCAGGGGACACACATGCAGAGCAGGCACAGCAAGAGGCAGATGCCAGTGTGCCAGCCCAGGCAAGCAGCTCTGCAACTCAGCTCTGAGGGACTCTACACATACACTGGATGGGATTCCCACAGGCACAAGAGCCAGCTAACAGCAGACTAAGAAAGGTCCCTTCAATCTTCTGTGCAACAATCAGATTGAGCAGTCCAGCACCAGGAGCCACACTATGGGCTTAGAAGGCCCATAGTGCCGTCTTGTTCACCAGGAGCAGTGGGAACACAGTCTGTGTAGAGGTCACAGACATGTGCTAGTACATTGGCAAGGACACAAAAATAAGTGCTTGCAAATGAGAAGAGTGGGAGGGGTTACAAACCTTATCCAGGCACCTGAAGAAGGCAGAGCTGTGACAAGAAACCCAGAGCCTGTGGATGGTTGAATGATTATAGGCCCCCACACGATGTGTGCTGGCTTTTTATACCACCCTGCAGTTTTTCAGGGTCACTTTCTGGGCTTGGGGAATGGTCAGAAGAGTAATGCTGAAAAAGAAGCTGCCAGACAGCAGGGAGCAACAAGGCATCCAGCTTGGGAAACTGCCTCCACCACATGGTGAAGGCAAACCACGACCTCTTAGCGTGACCCAAAGCAAGAGTGTGTGTGGTGGTGTGTGCAGCTCAAGGTGGCTTAGAAATCCTTTCCCCAAGTCCCTTCATCCTCAGTATTCAGCGATGACCGCTTTTCACAGAGACTCACCTCCTGCAGCTTCTCAATCTGGGTCCGGCACAACTCCAGGTCACTGTCTCCTGGAACCACGATGATCCCCAGTGGCACAGCTGCAGGACAACAGCACAGGCTCAACTCAGGGAGCAGCCCAACACCTCACACAGTTTAGCTACAGGCTTTGCTAGACTTGAGGACTGCAGCTCCCACCCCCTGCTCACTCACAGGCTTCCTTGAGCTTTTCCTTGTCATAGTTCAGTGCCTCATAGTCGCGCATGCTGATTCGGCTCACCCGGATCCGCAGCCGCTCAGGCACTGGCTGCTGGCTGTGTGCAGGGGCAAGGAAAAAGGAAGATATCAGAAAGTGACACCCTGCTTTCTCCTTATTCCCCTAATCCCTCCAAAACAGGCAAGAGTATTGTATAGACTGGGGTGGGGAGCTTGGCATCAGCAGCTTCTCCAGCATCAGGGTCTGGCCTTACTTCTGTGACCTGATCCCTTCCCAGACCTTACCCAAGAAAGGACTGAAATGCCTCTGCCAGTCACAGATCAGTCCTGTCCCCTTCCCTGCCAACCATCCTTCCTTGGAGAGGAGGTGGCAAATCAATCAGAGGAACCTACTCATTGAGCAGAGGCATGGAGTTGCGCCGCTTGGTCTTCTGCACCATGTTGGCTTGGTTGCGCAGAGAGATGTGGATGCAGGAAGGTGCCAGCTTGCAGGGCTCTCCATCTACCTGCATGGGGATGGCCTTGGAGGTGGTGAGAACCACCTGCCGGCACTGACAGAGCCGCTCCCCATGGCCACCGACTTGCAAGGCAGCCTGTGAAAGGGTCCAGAGTGAGAGCAGAACATGGACTGAGATGCGGATGAGAGGAACATGCATTGTCATCTGGATGTTACAAGAGAACCAAGTTCTGAGGGTCTCAGGTTTGATTTCAGTGAGAAGGGACTCACAGAGTCCAGGGCATGACAGCACCTCACCTAAATCTTAGAGAGCAGACACTGTCATACAGGATAGCACCACAACTCCTCCAGAGAGGATTTGTGGAGCTGTGGGCTGGCTGACACCAGGTCAATGGGACCATTCACTCCCCTGGCTGCTACCTACAACTGGCAACAGCACTGACTCACCAGCGATGTCATGGTGAAGCCGATAACTTCAATGCAGCCATCATCGTGGCGCTGGGGCTCGAAGTCATGGTGCTCCCCAGGGTTGCCCCAGGGCATGGTGCCTGCACAGTACCTGTGAAAGGACAAGAAGAAATGCCTGGACTGATACCCCAAACCCAGGCAGTGATCTACAGCACAGGTGTGAAAAGCCCAGTATATGAAGACAGGTCCTGGTGGTGCTCACCTTGGGATGTTAAGGAAGACCAGGCACTGGGGCTTCAGGTCCTGAATCTTGGAGGTCAGGTCTGTCCCATCACACTAGAGACAACACAGGGGTGTTCAGGCTGCTGTAAGGGCAAGCCTGGTCCATCCTACCCACTTAGGAAGAAATGGCCTCCCTCCTCTGCTCCCTACAGTGAATGTTCTCCAAGTCAGGAGAACATTCAACATCTTCACACCCCCACAGCTCACCCCCTCCCTGGACCAGAGCACCCCAGCACACTCACAACCAGCCTGACATGCTTCGCCAAGTCTTTGGAGCTCCCGGTGAGGAAGTCGGAGAAGGCTGTCTGCCAAGGTAAGAGACAGAGTTAGTGCCCAGGTGCTCACCAGAATGGGCAGCCAGGAAGCCTGCCAGTGACCTGCAGCTTAGCCTGCCACTGGCCTGCAGCTCAGCCTGCCACTGACCTGCCACTGACCTCAGCAGCTCCAACCTGCAAACCCCCTTTTCATCCACTGTCAGAAATCCTCTTCTCCTCCAAAACAACCTGATCCATTCCCCTTGCTATTTTGCCTACCAAAAACCTTGTGGCACCTTCAGTAACATGCTCTAGTATTCCCTTGCCAGCCCAGTCCTGACTTTAGAGAAGAGCTGGCAAGATGAGTCTCCTCCAGTGAGAATCAAGTAACAAGAGACAAATTCAGTCTCAAGCTGTAATGAAGTACCACAAAACAGAGCTGAAGTGACCCCATCTGGAGATTCCAGGAGGGACAGCATGGGTCCCCTTTGGGTTTAACTGTGCAGACAGCAAAAGAGACACAAGCAGGACAGACGTGAGATGGCAGAAAGCAGCACTCGGCCTTTAGTACTGCTCGAATACCAGTCACCATACACATGGCTAGAAAGTATATTGAGGATGGGGAGACAGAGGAACAAAGGTGATACTGAGACATAAAACTCTAGAAGTGAGACACAGGAGGATGGTGTAATTAGCCAGGAAGCTGTAACTGGTCCACGATATATAATAAAAGACCTAAGTAGTGTGCAGACTATGGAAAGGCTTCCTTTTCCTCTGCAGGGGGGACAGTCTGCCTTCCCACAGCTCCAGGGAGGTCCTGCCTGGGTGACCACCCCTGAGCTTGAGATCAAGAACAATAGTGGCAGGAGATCAATACAGCAACTGTACTGCAGGCCACAGAGCAAGTTGTGCTGCCAGCAGCACTCACAGCCAAAGGGAAGCTGTGACTCCCAGCGCTGCAGCATTTCTCCAGCAACTTTCCAGCTTCAGGCAGGGGGCTTAGCTTGGGTGCATGTGAAGGTCCATGTAGCTTCAATGGGTGAGTTTAGGGTGCAGACAGGAGGCAGGTCCATGCCTGTGCTGCAGTTGACATTAAGGCTGCTATGACAGCAGGCTTGAATATCACCCACACACTCACCCCAGCATAGAACATTTTATTCCGAAACCGGCTGTTGAACTTCTCTGGGTTGGCCTCTAGGGAAAGGAGAAAAAAGTCCAGGTCACTGGCCTACACATGGAAATATTTCACTTGCCAGCTCTCCTCAGACACAGCTCTCCAGCCAGCCTCAGCCAGGGGTCTGCCCTCAGCTTCTTTTCTGTGCAGGCACCCTCTTCCCCCTCTGCAGCTTGGACTTGCTCCTCATGTTTCACCTCCAGCTCTGTCCCTGAAGCAATTCTCTTGTTCACTTTCCTGAGGAACCCACAAACAAGAGCAGGCCCATCCCACAGACCCTGACCAAGTCCTGCCACTGCCCTGTACCTCGGGATTCGTGGAACTCCAGCGTCACCCGTGCGTCAAAGCCAAGGCTGAAGTAGTTATTAAAGACATCCAAAGGGAGCTGAAATGGAAAGGAGGAATAAGGATGAGGCTGCCAGCATGTGCCCATGGCACAGATGAGGTCAGGTTACAGCAGAGCCACTACAGTGCTCATGAGGCTGAGGGACCCTGCTTGCCTTTTCCCTAGGAATATACAGAGGTCACCAGTCTGAGATGATGGATTAGTTCCTGGCTCCTAGGGGTAAGGGAAATGGTCCAGGGGGACACACCCTGCTCTCTGAGGTTTCTGCAATCACCCATGTTTCTGTTAAAGAAAACAGTCTCACAGAAGCTGGGCTTACACCTGTTGCAAGTTGTGGTTAAAAATCTTTGGTAGGCATTTAGTTATGAACTCTACATACTCTTGCTATGAGTGCTGTGGCTCAGAGCCATGAACAGAATGGTGGAATTGGAGGAGTAAGAGGGAAACACCAACCCAATAATGTAGCCCCAGGTGCTGGGACTGCCTGAGCCAGTGGCAGAAGAGACAATGCAGACCTCTAGCACAGGGAACAGACATGGACAGGAGGTATCTCACCTTGTCAGCAGCTGCCTCATCCTTTTCCTCAGGGTTTGTGTCAGGGTTTGGCTCCACATGGAGGTTCCAGCGATCGAGCTGTACTATGTTCCCATCTTCTACGTGTGATAGGATCTTGGACAGAGGCTCATCTGTGTAACCCTGGTGAAGAGAAGGACTTGGTGAGTTTCATGTCTGCCTCCCACAGAGATATCTCAGACAGCAAGCTTTGGTAAGGCATCTCAGAGTAAAAGATGTAGAAGAGATTAACTACTCGAATGCACATTGAAGTGGGACTTGAAATTTAAAATAATACATTTTCCTTCTAAAAATTTTCCTAAGTTTGAAAAGGCAATTGCTTTTGTATAATCTAATGCAGAACCATTCAGAAGAACAGCAATATCCAAATTGCACTTATTTGTTGGTCTGTATTTATAGGAAGTTGAAACATGAGCCCATGCAAATCTCCAACCATGTGTCTGAAACAAGGATTGAAGCACTCAGCCCGCTCTGTCAGCAGTGGGTTCTTGTGCCCATCACTCACCCCACCCCAGTTCAGTGTTCTGGCCAAGTCGTTCCCTGTCCCCAAAGGTAGGATGGCCACAGGAGGAGGTGGGTTGATGCGTAACTGGTCCAGAATGGAGAGTATCCAGCCCACCTGCCCAAGCAAGAGAGTGCAAAGAAACCATTGGTTATCTCAGGGACCAGCAGGCAGGCAGAGGTGACTCAGCACTAGTGATGGCAGAGGGGCAGAGATGGGGTCTCCTTAGCCACAGCTGAGGCTATTCACAGTCTTTACTGCTCTAATCAGGTGCTGCAGGAGATACCAGTAACCCCAGTGAGGACACTGGCCCTCAAAAGGGCTACAAATCCAAACATGTTACAGACTAGCACTCCCTGGAACAGTGCACGAGGGACCCGCAGCATCTATGCTACCAGCTGTACCGTGGACACAGTGTGCACAGTTTGCCCTGCTCTGGATTACAAGGAAGGCTGCTGTCTGCACTGGAAAGGCCTGGGCAAAGGGGCACCATGGGATGGAGGGGCTGGAGACTCACCGTGCCGTCTCCCCCACATGCCAGGATCCGGAGGTTGTGGACTTTGCGGTACAGCTCCAGCCTGCGGGGAACAGGGAGGTTGAGGAGGGGAGAGTTACTGAAGGTGTTACACAGCAGCTGCCTCACAGAGCCCTTGGCATGCACAAAGCCACATCCATGTCTCCCTCTATGAGCTGGGGGAAGAGCTCTCGGGAGGAATCCCGGGATGTGGATGGGGGAGAGAAAGGTGCTGCCCTTAGCAGTACTCACGCCTCCTTGGGTCCACCCTGGCTAAGGTCGAAAACTTGCCGTGGGTTGAGATACCACATGAAGGATTGGATGATCTTGGCTCCCTATGGGGAGAAGAAAGACTTCAGGTAATATCGAGTTCCCTGTGGACAGCAGAAGGAGGCATCTGGTCCTGCCTGGGGACAGGCTAAGACAACACCATTCTGGAGGGGACAAAGGCAAAGCC
The DNA here is from genome assembly GCA_013397555.1 of Urocynchramus pylzowi. Classification (NCBI taxonomy): domain Eukaryota; kingdom Metazoa; phylum Chordata; class Aves; order Passeriformes; family Fringillidae; genus Urocynchramus; species Urocynchramus pylzowi. The sequence goes on from VZRH01006604.1 coordinate 25,027, forward strand.
TGGCCAAGGTAGGAACTGCTGGGCAGCAAACTGGCATTGTGGCCTCTTGTGCAGCTGAAGCATCACCAAAACTATGATGAGAGCTCAGCACTCTCAAATGGCAATGCCCTCACAGAGATGTCTTCTTAGACATACCACACAAGGCCATACCTGATTCCCACCGCTCTTGGGGTTCACAAACACCAGCAAGGGCTTCATGAGAGGAGCTGGCATGGGCTTGATGACAAAGGGTTTCCATCTCCCTTCCTGCAAGAGATACCATAGATCCTTCAACAAAGCTGGGAAAATGCAAACTGCTACCTCCAGATGAGCCCTAACATCATGCAGGTCAGAAGCAGGAGGAAGAAAACATCCCAGCCACCCCATAAACTTTGTATCTGGGATATACCCTGCCAGCAGGCACACTCCCTCCAGCTCAACCTCCTTAATGCCAGTGCAGACCCAGAAAAGCCCATTTTTATATCCAGCCTTGTTCCTCACTGTTCAGTCCCTTTGCCCTTCCAAGACAAGGTCATTCCCAGTCTTCTCGTATCTTACCTCAGCCCCCTTTTTGCTGGATTTCCGCTTGAATGATGTCCTCTTCTTCTTCTTACTAGATTTCAGTGGATTCTAGGGAGAAAAGGAACAAACACAAAAACTCTGTGAGGAACCACTGGGCAAGTGGGAACTGTGAAAGAGCTCCAAGAGCTGAAGTGACTTACCTGGGGCCGCCGGACCCGCAGAATCCAGGTGGGAGGAACGACGACAGCAGCGTGAGCCCCTAGTGAACAGGGCTCTTCAATGTGTTGCAGCATGAAACATGATACTTTGCTGTGATACTGGCCAAGGAGAAGACAGAGAGAAAACTCAGCTGCTCAGTTTGCTGGGCACAGCCACCATCTCCTCCTCTCAGGTTCCCCATGCCAATGCAGGGAGTGCTGGATGAAACCATGCAGGAATTTTGTAATGGGAAGGCAATGAAGAGAAAGTTTCTCGAAAGAGCTTGCAAATCTCATAGTACAGGCTCTCCCAGCAGGGGGAGCAGTTAAGGGCAGGCTGCCGAGCAGCAGCGCGGGGAGTCCAGCAGAAAGCAGAGGTCATTAGTGCACAACCGCTACGGCATCCAGGGGGGCTCTGCTCACCGCTTGTTTGCACCAGGAACAGCTGATGGCTACAATCTCTTTGCTGTGGAAGGCAAACTTCTGCTGGAAACCCTATGGAAGACAGGATAAGAGACTTAGGGAATTCCCTGCAGTTTCCCACCATCCAACAGTAAGAGACATTAACAAAGAGAGCATGCCTGCAGCTGGAGCCCTCCAGATCCTGTAAGACAATCCCAACCACAACAACAGCACCAGGGAGGCCACTGTGCTCAGTAGGGGCGTCCTTATTGCTCAAGGAAAGCATGTCAAGAAGACAGTCTCTTTCAGGATTAGTTGGGCCCAGGGGAAGAACTACTCTGTGTGGGAAGCACTTACATAGTGCTTCACTGAGAAAAGCAAGGCATGTGTCTTGGTTTTGCTGCCAGACAGGAATGGTGGGATGTCCCTGGTTCCCAGCCCTGTGCAGGTCTCTGGCTTGACCTTAGGTTTCCTTCAGGCTGAGAAAAATGCCCAAGATGCCCTCTCACCTTGCCACACTGCCGGCATTTCCCTTCCTGCCGCCTCCGGTGCACCCAGTGATGTCGGACAACAATGGGCTAAACGGAAAAGAAAAAAAAAAGAAAATTGAAAAAAAAAAAAAGAAGTAAAGGGCTTATTGCGTGAGGGAACACAGGAACAGGCAGAAGAAATGGACACAGGCCAGCCAACCTCTGCTTTTGCAGCAAAACCACTGCTCATAGGCACCAGCCCCTCACCCACTGGAGACGGCAAAGCCAAAAAATCAGGGGGCAAGAGGCCAAATTAAGATTCTCCAAGAAAAGGGAATTAAAACCAGAAGAAATAGGAAGGAGGATAGAGAAACTGAAGACTGAGAATCACACAAAGCAGATCCAATGGAGAGTGGGCAAGCAGTAGCACATCTCTGTCCCTTAACATCTCTGCCCAGATGCCCCTAGTACCAGGTGAAAAATATGCTGGTGGAAGGCGTGAAAATCCCTGGAGAGACACAGTTTGTGCCCACGGAAGAAGATGGAAGTGCTTGCAGCTAAGCAGTGAACCTCCTCACTGCACATTCCTCGAGAAGAGTGGCAGCCCCAAAGCCCTCCACACCTACTTCCCCCTGCTCTTTCCCCAGGCCAACCCTGAGCCTGCTTCAGTCCCAGCGTGGGCAGCAAGGCTGCTCGCCAGCACCTCTGCTCTGCCTGCAGGCTCACGGTGGGTTCAGGGCTGGGACTTGCAGAAGTGATTGTGAGGGAGTCAGAAGTTTTCTAACGAAGTGCCACTTGTCCTAAATCCCATCCTATTTTTTTAGCCCTGGACTGGGAACGGCACTGCAGAGAGAGTAGCAAAAAGAGAAAGGGAGTGCGAGTTTACAGGCTGGCATGACAGGGCTCAATATCCTGCTCCTGACAGCTTTTGGGATCATCACGATGAGAGGCAGAAACTGGCAGGAGGTTGGGGTCAGCTCCGGTGTTGCCTCCTCTGAGTGCAGCACATGGGAGGGCACGAAGAGTCTTGTTGGCATTAGTGGATATTAATCCAGTAGGAGCAGGAGGAGGGCGATGCCTTGAGCTCAGCTCTGGGTCTAAGGAGGCACATCTAGGGAAAGGGCTGACCCTGAAGGGGATCCCTGGCACCACAAAGGCCAGAAGAGCACCTTTTTAGGGAAATAGGAAGGAAGAGGCCTTGGAGGAACTGAGAAGCATTAGAAAGACAGGATGGAGAAGCAGAATTTGTGAGAAAAAAGAAAAAGCAAAAAAGGGGAGGGAGAAAAGATTTGTAGAGGTTGGAGAGAAGAAAAATAGAGATGGACGATTGAGCAGAGGCAGCAAGCTGTTAGCAGAGCCCAAAAGGTAAGTGAAGCACAAATAAGGGAGCTAGACTAAGAGCACTATGTGAAGGAGGCACAGAAAGAAAAACAAAGCAAGAAAGGAAGGTTTAAAGTGATGCTGAAAGCTTCCCTTTATGACGTCATGCTGGCATTTCAAAGCAGGCAGCCCTGTGTTTGAATATCCTTCCCCAACTAGGTCTGCTGTGCCAGCACAAACACAGTGTGCTGGGGGCAGCTCTGTCACCAAAACGGCCCATGACTGAGCCACCCACACCCACTCCAGAGCTCTGCACAGGCTACACTGGCCCCACAGGCTGGAGGGTGAAGCATGAAGGCTGACAGCTGCTTCCACCAGTGCAGATCTGCAGACAGGTTCCAGGCCACTGCTTATGCCCAGCACATTACAACGTGGGCTGAAGGGGTCTGTTACCATTACTGTGGGCAACTTCCACTGCCACCTGTGGCACTTGGGTCAGGGCTGAGTGATAAAGCCAGAAAACCCATACTGAGCCTTCAGTATGAGTCCATACTGCTTCCTTCCAAATTGCAGGAGACTTGGGGACCTGCAGTTTGCCACAGCCTCATCTATGTGCCTGAGGACCCAACACAAGGGGCAAAGTTTCTTCAAAAAAACACTGTCTGTAGGTTTCTGCTATGCAGATTCAGAACATGCAAACCATTGGATGCTCTGCATCTGCTGCCTGCAAACTCCTCACTCCACACCCAGTCTGTGCTGCTGCCTTGCAAAGAAACACCCCCTTTATGGCACCAGCCCCTTGGAGCAGGAAGGAACATGATGCCTCCACTCAGATGGGCAACATGCTGGCAGCATCTGGTGATGTCTTTACCACCAAACTGGAAATGGGAGATGCAGATGTGGGCAGCGTCCAAGGCACATCTCTCACCTCCCGTATGTTCCGGGATCCTGACTCCCTGAAGGAAGGCTTGCAGCGGAAATTTATCTGTAGGAAGAACACACCAGAGGAACCAGTAAAACCATCGTACCTGAAGGAAATCTACAGGAATTTACTACACTACAGCAAGGTCCAGAACCTCTGGAGTTGTTTGGTACTGCCAAAAAACCCTCACATGTCTCGGTTACTGAACAAAATGGGGGGTCCCAATCGTGTCACTAGATCCTCATTTTGGTACTGTCTCCTCAGAAGACCCCTCTCTGCAATTGCACATTGCAGTTCCCCAATCTTCTTGTGTTTCACTGCCCTAAAAAAGGCTGCTACAGTTTTGCAAGCTGCAGGGAGGGCTTAACAGACTCTACTCACTTTCTCCAGCTGTTCGATGCAGGGTGTATGCACTACGATCTTGCAGGCTGCACACTTGCGCCTGGAGAGAGGTTTTTGCTGAAGGGTAAGAAAAGGGGAGAAAAAATATATATGTGAATGAAAATATACAGTGTTCAAAGCCTGGCAAGCTCAGCCTCCCATCATACCTCCTTCTTATGTATTGGAATACAGAACAAGCCCTATTGTAAAGTTAGATACAACCTAGACTTCTTATCTAGTGAAGGGGTCTAAGCATGTGCTTATAGCAGATGTTCTCAAGCCTGGGACAGAGCAGGGAGGTACTTTCCCTACTGTCCTGTCCTGCAGTCCTTGTCCTTTTCTGACACTGCCTGAGAGCACCATGGAAGCTGGTCTGGGAGGCACCTGCAGGGTAGCATCAGTGGCAGGCACCTGCAGGACAGCAGGCAGAGGGTGGCATCAGTGCTCCGTGTCCTGCACCACAAGCAGGACTGAGCCTGCAAACTGGGATGGAGGACTGCAGGGGCAGGAGGCAACAGGCCTGGGTCTCCAGAGCTCACTTTTCTCCTCTATTGAAAGGTCTTGGATTCAGATTGTCCTTCCAAGGGCATGGAATACCAACAGCCTCTCTCTGGAAGGTGGCAGCTCTGCATCAGGTTCCCATTGCAAACTGAGAACCAGCATTGGCAGAAACTGGGGGCTAGGCCCTGAAGTATGCAGAGGCAGGAGGGACACAGTCCCTGCCTCAGCAGCTCCCCAGACCCCTCCATGTCCCCCAGCAGCAGCAGCAGCGTGGCCTCTGCGGTCTCCCCATAAGGTGACAGCACAGCTGGATTTGTGGCCATTGCTGCTGAGGCAGGTGGCCCCAGGTGACTCACCAGAAGCTTTGCCATGCAGTTCTGCTCCCCAACGTAGCAGAAGTCCCCAGAGACATTGGTCTCAAACCAGATGTGCTCCCCATAGACCGCAGCCTCCTGAAAGACACAAGACAACAAAACCTCAGAGAGCACCCCCAGAGAGGCACCTGAGCCCCTAAAATGCTTTGTGCAAGGGCCAAGATACTGGACAATGCTGGGTGGGAGGTTGGAGCTAGGTGGGAGGCCAGGAGACAAGATGCATACAACAGCCAGGGACATCTGGAGAGAGGAAACCTCACAAAGCTGCTGCCATGGCCCACCTGCTGTAAACGAGAGGGCCCCAGGAAATCAACTCCAAGACCTACAAACCACTTGTAGTGTCCTGCACAGGGGAGCTGCTTTCATCACCCCAAGAGGAGGCAACAGGGCAAACTCAGTGCAGGGGACACTTCTGAACCAGCTTCTGTTCTACAACCTGAACATGCAGCTTAAAACCTGTGGGGCATTGCCTGTGAAGGAGCAGAGGCTTACTCCTGTTGCTTGGCCCCAGCCAACAGATCTTGGCTGTCAGAAGCAGAAAAGCTGGGAGTGGAGTAGTTATGCCATCCCTCCAGGAACCACCTGTGCCTCCACAGCCTCTCTCTTGCAGCATCAAGTAGTGCTGCCAGGAGCACAGATGCTGACACCAGCTGGTGGCAATGGGAGAGGCCATAAATGTGTCAAAGTCAGTCACCTGGGAAGCCTCAACCCAGGGAAGAGCCTGCTGCTTCTTGGCCAAGAGCCCATTCCATGCAATGCCCAGCACAACACAGTACAACTTACGCTCCAATCCACAGTGCTGCGTATCTGCCTCTCCGAGTCGCTCCTCATGGCTAGTGCCGGGTTTGGCTGGGCTACCATGTGTTGGAGACTGGATTTGGCAATAGCTTTCCTGGAAGACAAAGGAGGGCTGGCTATTAAATATATATGCAAAGCACAACCTGATTCTAAGATGCATCGTGCGGCTGGAGCAGAAAAGCCTCCTCGGGACCAAGTGGCTGGAAATGAGGTGAATTTCCATCCCAGCTGCCTGAGAAGTACTTGTTTCTGTGAGATAGTCCTGTGGGATGGAGAGGTACTGGCCAGGTTGCTGACAGCTCAGCCAGACAGCCTGTACCTAACAAAAGGCACAGCCTGGGCCTGCTGGGTTAATGCCCTCAGGGGTAAGAGCTCCATTGTAAAACACCCTGGGAGTGTCCACGGAGCTTCTGCAAGGACCATCTAGAGCCCATGTCCAACAGTCTCCCTGCATCTCTCAAGCACCTCAGAGCCTGGGCTGTTTCCAGGGACAGTACAATTGGCCAGAATAAAAGGAGCTGTTTCTTTGGGGCTAGTGAGCTTCTCCCAGATGTGCTAGGGTGGAGGAAAGGAGCAGGAAATCCAGCCAACAGGAGAAAGTGCGCATCTCCAGCCAGTAACCAGGCCTACCACATTCCTCTGGTCCCATCCTGGCAGGAGAGGACACCCACAAGCCCCAGGAACTGCACCAAGAGCATCAGTGGCAGCGCTGGCCCGAGTGGAAGATGCTTATGGTACACCAGCAGCACTGCAAGACACTGATGGCAGCCAGGGCCAACAGCACTGAGTCTCTTCCCTCCTTCCCCACCAAACCTGGGTCTGCACTCTCCCTCTCCCCTCCCCAAGGCATTGCCTCCTTGCACGCTGCCACCATACATACAGCAGCCGGGGGCTCCAACCGTCCAGGGTCGTGTGGCAGGTGGGCTCCGGTCCCAAACCCTTGACGAGGGTGGCAGAGGGGCACCTGGTTCCAGCCACTCCTGCACAGTGCTGGGCCAGCAGCCGTGGGTGGCCAGAGGGGAGCGGCCCAGGCTGAGGGGCATCGCTGGAGCGCCGGCGCTGGCTGAGGCGGCGGTAGCGGCCTGGCAGGCCGTAGGCAGCCCGGCCGTACAGGGCCTCGGTGGGCAGGCGGTGGGAGGAGGCGCGCCGCAGGCAGCGGGGGCCCCGCGACAGCAGCCCTGCCTGGAGCGGCCGCAGCTGGGGCAGCATGGCCAGCCACGTCTCCTCAGCACAATGCTCATGCTGGCCCTGCTCAGCTCCTGCTGCTGCACCACCGTCCTCTGGAGACTCGGATGTGGAGCTGTCAGTGCAGTGAGCCCTGACCCCCTCCTCTCCTGTGGGAACGAGGCTGGCCAGGAGGACAGTGGGACCCAGCAGCTGGGCATCAATGGCTTGCGCCTGGCCTCCGCGCTTCTTCTGCACAGCAAACCTGGGGCTGAGGCAGGGCGGTGTGGTGCTGGAGCGGCGACGCGTGCCGGGACGCCGGACCAGGCCCAGGCAGGAGAGGGATGCCGCTGGGGTGCCTGAGCCACGGCGGCACTGGGCCAGCGAGGTGGAGGGCAGCCCCACCTGGGAGCGACGCCTGGCCTTGCCCGTGGGCACAGCCACCACGCTGGTGCGCCGCGGCCCCTTCCGCCCAAAGTGCCGCCTAAAAAAGGTTTCCATTGCATCCGGATGGTGGCTGTTAACACAGAGACCAGGAATTAAGTAGGCTCCCCTATGAGTCCCAGGCCACGCTGTGGCTGCCACAGCAAGGGGGCAGTGGGAAGCAAGGGATAGAGGGCTGAAGCAGGGAGTGGGAGACATGGCAACGCTACCCGAGGCGTGTGGTAGTGTTGCTCCCCACAGCTTTACTGCTCCACGAGTCTCACAGCTCAGCCCAGAGGGCTGCAACGGTAGGACAGGTGTTACCAACTAGCCAGGACCCCTCTGCATTCCCTGCACTCCACTAAGCAGAGCCCCTGTGCACCCCGAGGTGCTGATCAGCCCTGGCACCTCCATTACCCCTACCACTCTCCTGATGCTGATCCTCCTGGCTTCCACACAGGAACCACTCTGGCTAGGTACCAGTCCCACCAAATTTGTAGCAAATTGAAATTAAGCCCTTGTGAGTCCTACAGGGGAAAATCAATCAGGCCAGTAAAACCACGGCAGGAAAATTTGGTAGAAGAGGTCTGGGAGAGCTGGAAGCTGGAGAGGCTGGAGCAGGGCAGACGAGAGCTAGGAAGATCATGCCATCTGTCCTGAGCAAAACCTCCCTCTCATGGGAGAAAGCGCTTTATGGAAAGCTCATGTTTTCCCTGCCCAGCTCTCAAAGCTTGACAGACTGCCTGGACATTGCAGCAGTCTGTTGAAAGCCACAGGTGGAAGGTGCTGCAACACTTTCAGTGGCAGTGGCTCAGCACACAAAGGCCTGAGTGGAAGGAGCTGAGTCTGGCTAGCTCCAGTGTTCCCCTCTTCCAGAGACAGTGCTCCATTTCCCACCCCGCAGCTGCCACCTCTCTTCAGCTGCTAGAGGATCTATTCAAGGCCAACTTTAAAAAACCCACCAAAACCCACAGTTTGGTAGAAGCAAACTTCTTCTCTTCAATTGCTCCCAAGGCAGGGGACTCGATCATGGCAGCCTGCAAGCACACACAAGCCACCACCACCACCACTCTCAAGGATTTCCATGCTGTGCAAGGCATCACCTCTACCCACCAGGAGGGCATGGGCATGCTGCTCACCACGCAGACTGACATCTCCTCCCCTTCTTCTATCTTCCTCTCTTCCCATGCTCTTTTACATTCTTATGGGTCAGTAATATCAGAGAACCTTCAGGAGATCACTCTGGCACAAACTTCCAATGACCCACACAAACAGGTGAATTTATCAGAAGCTTCTTCCCTTTTTATTTGGGAAATGCATGTAAGATGGGACATAGGTTTTCTCTTCTGGACAAAATGGAGTTTTTGATAGTGCTTGTAGCACAAGCAGCTCATTGGGCTATACCTCTTTTTAACAGATGAGTACGAAGGTGAGTTTATATTTTTGGAAAAGACAAGGCTTTGTTTGGTCTCCTCCATCCTTGCAGACAAGAAAGCCAGCTCTTCAGTTTCTATAGGCTTATCACCATGCCTCTGCTCAGTAATGTAGGGGAAGGAGGGAGGAGTAAGGAATGGAGGGAGGGAGGCAATGGCCTTCAGACAGCAGCATCAGGGCAGCTAAAGCCTGGCTGAACTGAAAGCAAAGTCAAAGCATCACCTCCCCAGAAGTATTTCTCAAGTCCTACCACTGCAAGCAATGCAGGCAAGTACTTGGTCACCAGAAGGTTCAATCCACCCAAGGCCCATGCAGCCTTGCAAAGGGCATCAGCATTTTTCTGACGACCCTGCTTCCAGCCTGTTCCCAACACTGCAGGGCTCCATTCATGTACCCTCTCCATATTATCTGCAGGATGATGCACAGTAAACAGCATAGAATCACAGAATCTAGACTTTCCCTGTACAATTGGAGGTCATTTCCTCTTGTTCTATCACTTGTTACCAGGGAGAAGAGACTGACCCCACACCTTGCAACAACCTCCTCAGGTAGTTAAACAGCTCAATAAGGTCTCCCATGAGCCTCCAGCTTCCTCAGCTGATCGTCCTAAGACTTGTTCTATAGACCCTTCACCAGCTGTACTGTCCTCTGGATGTGTTCCAGCACCTCAGTGACAAGAGGAGGGCCCAAAACTGGACACAGCACTCAAGGTGTGGCCTCACCAGTGCTGAGTACAGGGAAACAGTCACTTTCCAGTCCTGCTGGCCACACTATTACTAACACAGGCCAGGATGCTGTTGGCTTTCGTGGCCACTTGGCACATGCTGGATCATGTTCAGATATCTGCCAGTGAGCATCATCACCAACAGGTATTAAAAACTGTCTGAACAAACAAAACATATTAAAAAACACAAGTGAGAACACAGGATCTGGCACACTGCAACAGACCCTTTTTGCCCAGCTTTAGCTCCTGGGGGAGGCATACTGACCAAAGGCACCTCAAATGAACTGAATGGCTGCTCCCTCCACACCAGATATTCCACCAGCACAAAGCTGCTCCACCGCTTACTGTGCTGCTGCTGTGGGCAGGAAGATCTCTTAACACAGCTTCCTTCCTTTTTGCACCAGTCTCGTGAGGAAATCTGCTAGAACAACCTTGGTTTGACATTTATGTTTGAGCACTAGCTGACTGTGGACCTTTTTATCTTCAGGGCTGTCTGTAAATGGCACATGGAATCAAGCTCTGACCACCAGTGGTGAAGGTTATTACAAGACTGCCATCTGACAGCCCGTGACAGCAGCATGGGGCAGCTCAGATATGCTGGGTGTATATATCCCCACCTCTTGCATCTCACTTCCAACCTAAGCTCCAAATGGTGTATTGCAGGTGTGAGAGCTGCTGCTGGTGAAGCAGATGGAAGAACTGCCGGGGCTGCCCATGGCTGATATGCATTAGCAGAGCTGTGTGCAAAGCAGCTGGGGAACCATGCACTAGGCAGAGAGGAGCCCGAAAAGAGCTAAGCCTTGGAAGCCCTGGGCCTAACACCAGCACATTTCTGGCATCTCCATTGTTTGTCACTGAGAAAAGATGGAGAGGAGCCAGCACCTGTGGCTGCTCTGTATACCATGTTACTTGGCTCAGTTAGGTAAGCAGCTGGATTGAGGCAGCCTGGCATTTGCAGGGTGCAAAGTAAGGAAGTACTGCTGCATGTACTGGGATATCAACTCTACTTATGAGCAGATACATACTATCATTTCAATCTCCTTCTGTGAATAAGGAAGGAGACAGCAGCTCTGGTCTGCTCATGATCTGCAATCAGAGCTCTTGAAAGGTGGGATGTTTTTTACTGCCAGACTCCTAAAAGCATCCTACAAACCTTGCCTGGCCTCAGTGCAGAGATGCTGCTGAAACAGGAACATGTCCCATCAAGATCCAAACACCCTTGGAAAGCACAGCAGGGATCGAAGAGGAAAAACTTGGATCTTGTAACTTGTGAATCAGAGAGTTCACTCTCTGAGTGAGTTTGTGAATCAGCTGTTATGGAGACATCTCTCCAGATATCCAGCAGCAACATTCACCTCATTTGGTGATGGTGGTTCCAAAACCAGACAGGCTGACTCTTAGGGCTAAACAGGCAGTGTCCCCCATGACATAATCTTTGCCCACATCACGAATAGAATCTGGATATTCAGCTCCACTATTCTGCTTTGCTTCACTAGCCTTGAGTAAACTCCCATGCACCATACTGAACAGGCTGTCTGTGATAGGCAGAGGGATCCTGTGCCATACACCCTCTTGGCCCTTTCTCCACATTATTATTCCCTTTGTCCCTCCAGCAGCCTAGTCTATTCCTGCCAGTGCCCAGAAGCAAGAGAGATCTCAGGTTACCTTCATACAGTGACAAATCTGGCACCCCTCTCCTGGCATCAAAGGAGGCAAGAGGACCCTACTGCAGGACGTTGCTGGTACTAAATGCACAAGCCTTGAGCCACAGAGAAGTCTGGACATAATAACACCATCAGCTCCTCCTGACCTTTCAGCAAAGCTCCAATTAGTCAACTGGAAAGCATTTTTTCCAACCACGGGACTACCAGGGAAACAAGTCCGAGAGCTTTGCCCTGTTCCATGACGAGCACCTGTCCTGATGGCAGCTGGCTGGATTCCTGTGATCTGGCTAGCTGTGGGTGCTGGGGAGCTGCTGTGGCACTAGAGCTGGCGGAGTGAGCAGGAGCCCACTTCAGCTTACAAGCTGTCTTCTCCTGGCAAAGACACTTGACTCGTACAGATCAGCCACAAGGAAAATGTGTTATTAATAGCCACTCCTGTGTGACAGCATGATCTCCTGGGCTTCTGCCTCCCTGCCGCCTCCCTGCCTCCTCCCTGCCAGGGAACTGGAGGGACTGAGTGACCCAGGAGCCCATCCGGAGAGCTGCTGCTCATTCCCACCCTGCTGGCACACCACTGGTTGCCTTCAGCCTCTGTTTCCATCACAAGCTTGTACAACCCACAATGCCCTTTCAGTGCTCTGATATTCAATCTTCCCATGTACGCTACTGTCCTTACACCACCCCTGCTGAGATCTTGTCCCTGCTCTCCCGTCCTGCTTCCCACGCATCATCACCGACCTCTCCTCTCCCTGGGGCTCCCCAGCCAGGCTTCTCTGACCTTACAAGAGCAACCTGCACAGACGAAGTCTGCTGAGGAAGGTGCCCCCGTGCCAGATGGGGAAGGGAAAATGCTGGTCAAGATGTGGTGCAGCCCTCAGGCTTTGGTTGCAGTGAGGTGTGCAGTGATCAGCAAGTTCCCATACTGTGCACTTTGTTTCTACTCAGAATTTCCATTCCAGCTGTCATCTCTCCTACCATCACACAAATAAAACAGAGTCAGGAGCTCCCCCAAACTGGGTCCAGTATGAGCAAAGAGATGGGGCTCCCCCCAGCACAGGGGCAGGGAGGCTCCATCCAAACCATGAGCCTTTCAAAGCAGCACGAGGGGTGAGCTATGGGCTATGCTCATCTATTTTAGGATTCATACATTTGACCTACTGCAACAAGTGCCACCACCTATATGGGCCACTTCCAGGCTTCTGAGCTGCAGGAGCATGGTATTCCCAGAGCAAGGACAAGGACATCCTCAGTTGCACTGTCACCCTGCAGAGGAGGGGATTACTGCTGCAACTGTAAGGTTGCCCCTCCAAGCTGCAGAAGCCAATTTCTGGTCCTAGCAGGGTACTCAGAGGGCGACACATCTCAGCTTATCTCTCAGCGAGTCCTGGGCCTGATCAAGATGAATTCAGACCTCTGCTAGTGAGAAAGCAAGGCAAGTGCTTAGAAACCAGCTGGTGGTCAGATGCATGCAGCTGCACAGGACCTCCTCCCAGCCCTGTGGTCCCTGAGGTCCCTGCACGTGATGCACAGAGGTCCCTGTCAGGGCTACTGTCAGAGGTTCCTGCATGGGCATGAGAGCAAGGCACCCCTGGCAATATCTAAGCACGTTTGCCAACTTGATCAGAAGACTGTCGGTGTCACTGGGCACTCTGGAGGCCCCAGGACCTGCTTCACAAGGGACAGGCAGCTATATCAGTGTAGACTCTGTATCCATCTTGTACCTGACTGAGTAAGAGCACAACTCACAGCCAGTCAGGAGCTGGGAACACCACAGGGAGGAGATACAACTTCCAAGATGCTTTCTTCGAACGGGCAAGTCAGGGTGACAGATGCAACACCAAGGACTGGCAGCTGCCTTGGGGGACAATTGTAGCAAGGCAAAGAAATGAAACGCCACAGTTTGAGAGTTTGTCACAGTAGGCTTCTCCAAGTGGCAGAGCCAGGTGGAAGGACACTGTCTAGCCATGCCTCAAACAAAGCAAGGCAAAAGCCATCCCACCTTCATGCCTAGCCCTCCACAAGAAAATGCTCACATTTGGTTTTCTGGGAAGAACAGGGGCTGGGAGCAGAAGGGACTGAGACTTTTTATACAGTTCCTAGCATTTTCCCAACACCCTTCTCGTGGCAGCTCCATCCTACCTCACCACAAGCTCTGCATGATGCCATGGTGCCATCTCCTTTTGTACCACCTTCTCAGGGCAAATGTGAGATCTCCTTTAAGGCACATCTGCCAGAGTAGCTCAGATCCTCCACAGAGACTTCATAAAGTGAAGAGTTTGCCAGCCCTAACATTCAGAGTAATGTTCCCATTACAACACTGTGATTTCCCTCCCAAAATCCATGGAAGACAGTATTTTATCTTAATTTAAACCAAAACCATCTCATTGGAGCCTCCTGGGCTGATTCTGGGCATTTATATCCCTTGACAACTTTCCACTATCATAATGTTATGAAGTTTATATGCCACTACAGTAAATAATCTGCCTCCTGGCAATTAAGAAACCTGACAGCACTGATGTAAACAATCTGTTGCTGCATTTGGCTGAGGAGCCGAACAGCAAGACTGACAGCCTTGAGCCATGAATTAACCAGGGCTGAAAAGCAGAGAGTGAGGCACCACCATCACCCATGGTCCTGGGGCTGAGGCTGAGCAGGGGTCGGGGCAGAGGCTGGCCACGCAGTTTCTATTTTGGTCCCATCAGCAGGACCAGTGATGCAGGCTGGGAAGGAGTTGGAGCATTTCTTCTCTCTGAGAGAGAGAAGAAACTCTCATGCTTCCTTTCCAGAGTGACATGCATGAAGCCAAGCAGCGGGGGCCTCAGCCAGGGTGTCCTGGTGGTTTAGGTACTCAGACCATGGTTTCTTTTGCAGATTCCCATTATCACACCCAGTGGTGGTCCCCTCGTTCAGTACACACAGCTCTGTTCCTCACAAGGAGGGACGCACTATTTAAAGGGTAGACAGTCCCACAGCCTAGCTGTTGGATCCAAACTCCCAGAGCAGCCCTAGAGTTTCTCCCCAGCACACAAAGACAAAATCCTGGCACAGAAATTTGTACCAGCCACAGTGCTGCCCCAGGCAGGGCAATACACAGTGTCTGTCCAGGGCAGCAGCCCCAGGGAGGAGGCAATGAACCTTGTGTAACAACAAAGCTGTGGTGTGGCAGATACAGAACACAGGCAGTGATTCCCAGGGCTAGTAAGTCTCTGCACCTTCCAAAGCAAAGTCAAGAAAACCTCAGGCACTCCACAACATGCATTGATCACTGATCAGAAAGATGGGACTCACATGCCTCCCTCCAGCCCATAGCAGGGATCAGGAAGGGCATCCCACTGTTTCTGACATAAGCAGGGAATCAGTGCCACCAGCACCAGAGGATATGCCAGGACTCCACAAATCTGTCCTACTTTCCTAAACTATCCCAAAGCAAAGTGACTGAGGACTAAGGGTCCTGGCAAGGCACAGGCTAGTTCCCTGTTCTCTGCTACCTGCAGATTTCCTGCTGCCACCCCCATGCCACATGGACTGGCAGGACGCAAGCAGCAGAATGGGTGGCTGGGAATACGCCACTGGCAGGGCAACCCCACAGAAACAGCAGCCAGGCACCACTGAGTGCCACGGTGGCTGTGTTTTGCAGACCCCTCGCCTGAGCCCTGGGGACTGCTGCGGATCAGCTTGCTCCAGGCTCTGGCAGCAAACAATGCTCAACAGAAGCAAAGTTGAGGGTCTTGGGGATGACTCTGGGGTCTGCTCCCCTGCCCTTCACAGTGGTCTGGAACCAAATGCCATAGCTACAAACTAAGGGCTGTCTCCCCCCCAGGACCCCTCCCCTCCCCCACCCAGCACAAACAAAAGCAGCAAGCGTGAGGGAGAGGGACAAGCAGGACAAGGAAAGGGGAGATAGTGGGAAAAAGCCCCCGTGACCTGATCCGGAGCGGTGCAGGGGTCCTGCAGGTGCCGAGTGGGTGGCGGCGGCCGCGCCGCAGCAGCGGGCCAGCCCTGCCCTACTAAGTCCTAGTTTGGAGAGAGTGCTTGGCTGCTCCCTCCGCTCCTCCCCACGCTGCTCTTGTTAAAATAGCCAACTGCACTTCCTCTCCGAGCAGCCCCGAGGCCGGCTCGCCCCCAGCCGCAGGCGCAGTCACCGCAGCGGGCCCGGAAAGAGAAGGGTCCCGCGGCGCCAGCTGCTCTCCAAACACTCAGCCGCAGCTCGGGGATGGCGCAGCTTCCCTGGCAGCGGCAGCAGGAGGACACGGGGAGAACGCGCCAAAGTGGCGATTCTCTCCTGCCTCTTTGGAACTCTGATAAAGGGGTTTGCATGGCTGATAAGAGTCAAGCCGCCAGCCACGCAGAGCCTGTCTTCACGCACAGGAGGTAATTTGCTTCTGAGTTAGTCTTTGGTCCAGGCAGGCTCCACAGATGTCTCAGGAGCTTTGTGTCTTCCCTCATCGTGAAAACCCTCCATGGGACCTCTCACAGCCAGGCTGGGGACTTCCCCGTCATGCTTCACCACTATCCGGGTTCCCCAGCTGCCTCTAGGGATCTGCTCCCAGACAAACACAACCCATCTCCCTTTTGGGGCCACAAAACCCATCTCCTCTTTGGTCTTTGTACAGACGAGGCTCCAGCTATTGTTATTTCGGTCATTTACCCGGGCGATGAGAGCCGATAGCCACACACAGGCTGTAGTGAGTGAGTCAGTGCGGGTGGCTGCAGCTGAGATCTCGTCCTCTCACACCCTGCCCCCTCCTGCCTGCCCCTTCCCCTTGCCTACATGTCATGGCTAAAATTAGACAGCTCTTCTCCTCTGTGTGTAGGAATGTGTGTGTGTTTGGACAGTGCCCAGTGCTCCTTGGGGCCTGGAGCGGGACTACAGTAACACAATCATAACAAAATGTCACAGAGGCGGCAGCCAGTGTGGCAAAGGCAGCCAGCTGCCTTCCCCGATAGGTGTCCTGAAAGCTGTTCACAGGAAACCATTCCCCAGAGGGTAGCCAGGCCCAAAGGCTGAGCTACCACCATTGCTGTTATCTCCATCATGGCAGAAGGAGCAAGTGACCTTTGTGAATCAGTGGTAGAGAGAGGTGGGGAGGACACATGAGCAAACCCGTCCATTGCCAAAGCTGCTGAGGATTTCATTCAGCCCTTTTCTCACAACACCAGAGAGGAAAGGGAGCTGGAGATACCCAGAACAGGCAGGAGGTGTTCCTCTTGGTCAGTCCTCTTCCCCCTAAAAACTGCCAGCTGATGAAGGATGGAAGGTTCTGCCTCCTTCCCTACACAGGGTATCTACACATCCTTCAGAATTCCCTCCCCACTTCCCTGAAAGAGCCAGCTGCCACTAGCAGTCAAGCATGTCCCAGCACTGTCACAGCCCCAGGGCAGCTATGCTGCCAGCTGCAGAAGGGCCTCTAGGAACAGACCCCAGTCCATCATTGTTAAGACTCACTTACTGGGACTGGCAGGATGTTTTATCAAAGAGAAAATTAAAAATGTGCTGCAACTAGTCAATCATTCAGAGCAAAGTAGCCTGATAAGAGATATGTGCAGTTCCTTGCCAGCCCCACTTCCAGCGAAGGAAGATTAGCACAGAATCACAGAATGATTTGGATTGGAAGAGACTTTAAAGGGCATCTCGTTGCAATGCCACTACAATAGTCAGGAATAGCTTCCACTAGACCAGGTTGCTCAGAGTCCCATCCAACCCGGCTTTGAACACTTCCAAGGAGGGTTCAAGCTTCCAGCTTGTCTCCAACTGCCCCATGCCCACCCTGCTCTTCCTGTCCCCTGTGGTCTATGCGTAGCAGATAGACTCCTGCTGATACCACTTGCTGCTCCTCACAGTCACCACAATCCTATCTCCCTCCTGGGCAGGCAGGACCTGGACTGACAAATGGAAACAGCCATTTTTTCCAATGCAAACACCATGGAAGGGTGACCACGGTGGATTCCAGGTGGTCCCAAAATCCCTTCCAAGTCAATCTGACCACCAAGAGACCAGGGCACTAATTCGCCAAGTCCCTGGAGGCAGCAGGAGCAGGAAGCCTAAGAGCCCTCTCCTCAAGTTCAGTCATGCAAACCTTGCTGCCATTCTGCTCCTACTCCCGTGACTTAGTAAGCCCCTCAGCCTGTTAACATGCAGACAGGTGAATGGGTTGTGATGGAGACCAGAGGCTCCCAATGCTGCTGTCACAGGTTTCAGTCTGCTGTGTTCAAGCAGAAACCACTGCTCCAGGCCAAGAGGCTCCCCAGGCCCATGCAGCCCTGAGCAAGACTTTCCATGTGAGGAGATCCTGGTCCCACGCAGCTGAAACCACATCACAAGTGGCAGCCCCTGCAGTTGTCTGCAAGGGGGAGGACTGCTCGGCATCCCTGAGAAACCCAGTCCCCAGTGATCTCTCTACACCACAAAGCCTGAGACAGGAAAGACACCTCCCAAGCCTTCATCATGACCCTGTGACTAAGCAAAGCACATGCTGACATGCCACACAAGTGGCATTTGTTAACTGTGACCCTGTTACTGATATCATGTCTAACATTTGGTTTCACTTTTTCACCTCATAGCAGCAAGTGACTTTTTCTCCCGCACCTCACATCAAAATTGAAGTAACTCCTTTTAACAATGTTAAATCTACTATTTCTTGGCTTTTCTGAATGTCAGCTTGTCCCACTGCAACAAATGGGAAAGCAGGATGAAAAGCTGGGGTTTTTTTCTCTTCTACCCTTTTTATTCTAAATGCCCTCAGCATATCTGGTCTTATGTGCTTCCTTTTCTTCTTTCTTCTTAACATCCCCACATCTGCCAGAATCACTGATGGGCTTTTTTCTTCCATCATCCTTCAGAGAGGGGAAGAAGCAATGCCCATGCAGAGAGCAGACCACTGTCCCCCTTCCTGGAATGGACTAGCACTTTAGCACAGACCAGTAACACAGGGCTGCCTGACCCTGCTTCCCGAGTTTCTCGGCTCCTCCTCTCATGCCCGCAGAGACACTGGGTGCTCCAGAGACTTGAGGTGTGGGAGGAGCAACCCAGACTCCAGGTGCAGAAGTTGGGTGGGTGCCATTATGAGGCTCTGTGTGGTACCAGGACACGCAAGCCTGTGCAGTGGGGAGTTGGCTGACAGCTGCCTTGGCTGGAGGCTTGCCTCTGAGCATCAGCCAGCCCACGGCAGCAGCTGACCAGTTTAAGCCGTCAAGCTCACCAGCCACTCCAGCCACAGCAGCATAAAAAAGCTCAATGCAGATGCTTTGCCAATCCCTTTCTTGCAGAAGGGAGGAAAGCAAAACCAGGAGCGATGAGTCAAGGCCAGCAACCCTGCAGAAGGGACATGTCACAACACCCAGCTGAAGTCAGCTGCAGGGAAAGGGCTGGAGTTGCACAGCAGAGCACCAGAGCTCCGAAGAGCGACCGTGCCCTCTGGTGTTCAACCCACGGCTCTTTGGACCTCTCCAAAACCCATTCTCCTCCCCTCTGCAGAGCACTAACTGGCCACACGACTTCTTGCTACCAACACCTCCAACCACAGGACTCCCAAGCAGCCCTGGGACATGATATTTGTGTCTACATCATCAGACAAACAAGAGACTGAGCGGCAAACTCAGTAAGGCCCAAGGTGCCACGCAGAGAAACCGTGTAGCAGGAAGAGCAGTAAGGGTCTTCCACTGCAGCACTCACACATGTGCAGCCAAATTCTGACCAGGCTGATGTGCTGCTCTACAAAGACTGAGGCATAGGGAGCCCAGGAATGGAACCCGGGACTTGTCCCTACCTCCACATCTCCTCAGGAGCACTTGTGAGTGATGTAATGGCTAGCCCCAACACCATGGCTAGCCTAGGAACTGGCTCCCACACAGCAATTACACCCCAGCAATGGTGATTGTCTCCCAGGCCCTGTTTTTACACCATTTCTGGCAGCATAGCCTTACTGAACTTCAGACTGCTTCAGCTAAATTTTATTATTATTTAATTTAGTCATTTAGCTAAACCACCCTCAGTGCTGTCACCTTAGGTCTTCCAAGCATTCAGCATGCACTGAGTCTCGGTGCTCATGCCCACACTGGCTAGGACATAGAGGAAGAAGAGCTCAACTGACCTTCAATCCAAACTCCAGCAAAACAGAAGCTGCCATGTTAGTCGATCAAAGTCCAGTAGCAAGCTGCCCTCTAGAACAAAGTTAGTGACACAGGCATGAGGCAAGCAGCCTGGCTTTCGGTGGCTTTGGTTAGTACAGACACAAGAGGGTGAAGTGGGGTGAGACGTGGGTGGGAGGGAGGAGAGCTTTTGAAAAGAAACGTTGCAGCAGCTGCTGGGACTGCACAGCCTGTGCAAGCCAATAAAAATACCACATACTTATACACCGCTGGCCGGTGCTTTATCCTCCTGGATCCCCATCGGCCGGGCTGGCTGCCCTGGAGACAAGGGAAGACACCTTTGTGGGGCAGGTGGAGTCTAGGGACACAAAGAGAGTGGTCAGCAAGCCATGAACACGCCTGGCTGCTCAGCACACAGCACTATCCTCCCCCACCCCAGCTTTGCTGCCCCAGTGCCATCTCTCCACCACATGCTCTCCCCTTGCCTTGGCACTTGCAGATCCCAGGGGCTCTAATGGCACCTGTGCCACCACCCTTGCTGTCAGCCATGGAGGTCAATGCAGGCAACACGCCCATGAAGCTGGAGTCAGCAACACTGTTTTTCCCTAAAGAGCCAGTCAGCAAACATGAAGCAGCACACTCCTGCATCTGGGATACTAACCCAGCCCAGTTCAGACCCAGCCAACTGCCCACCTCCAGCCCAACCCAGCCAGCTGCAAGAGGGCACACAACTCAGGGACCAACGCCAGGCTGGCACAGAAAGGGAGCCCTGCTTCCCTTCATCCTTCCCTGTGCTGGCCGGCTTCCTGGCTGCCTTCTTTCCCCTCGACTGCTGGGTCCAGGCATGGATTTGAATTTCAAATAAATCATGGAGGCACTCTCCATGCCTTGCACAGAGGAGCATTGTTTGGGCAGGGCAGAGCAGTTCACCTGTTCCCAACTCTCTGGCCCTTGTGCATGGGCACCATCCCTTAGGAGCCCCAACTACCACCAGCCAGGGGCTGGGCAGCAAAGGTCTTGGTGACCCAGTGCAGATAGGAAGTGTCATTCTTGGGATCCCTCTGACACTCACCTCCACCACATCTGCTTCCTCACTCATTCAAACATCAAGATAACTTGTGGGTGGGTAATGTTGTTTGAGCCCAGGTGGGGAATCCTAAGCAGCAGCCTCTGCTGGAAAAACTCCCTGCCCCATGCTGACCTGCAACCCTGCCAGGAGCTGAACTGGGGAGCAGGATACCTCCTTCCATGCATCCTGGCAGCTCTCACGGGACAGGAGCCCTGTAGCTTCCTAATCCTGCCATCTGCCAGCCTCACATGGGTGCAAAATCTCTGCAGAGAACACCCACCCCACCCCCTGCCACACTTCAGCGGTGGCAGCTGCCATGTGCCAGCTGCCAGAGTGCCCCACGCGATGTCCTCTTCTGTGGTGACCTCGAGCTTGGGCAGTAAGAGGCTTAGCCCTGGATCTGCGAGGCTCCTGGCCAGAGCCAGGGTAGCAAGGCAGGACGAGGGACAGATAATCGGCCCAGGTGGGAACTTTCACACCGAGGGGATGGCACGTGGCCATCTGCATTGCCCCCTGCTCTCTCTCCTGGGTGGCTACAGGCCACAGCCAGAGGCTGGGAGCTCAGGAGGAGGCTCCAAGCCATCTTACGTACTTCTACCCCATGATTCTCTATCCATATCCCGTTGGGGAGTCCTGCCCTAGAGGGGAGGTGGGGCCCTCCACAGCCAGTGGGGAGCAGGCAGCAAAGAGTCCCATTGCTCTCTGGCTCTGGATCCACACCTGACAACAACACCTGCCCTTGCTGACAACGGCAAGTGAGGGACATGCTGTTTGGCACACACATTTCCTGTGGAAGCCAAGCTGCACCAAACAAAAGGGAAAACCTTCTGCAAGAAGGCTCTATGATAGTTGCCCTGACTTCCTGGGCCAGCCAGCTGGGACACATGACTTTCTTCAAAGCTATAGCATGTGCTGGAGTCAGGGCTGCTCCAGCCCTGCAAAGAGACAAGATGCTGCTGGGAAGCAGGGAAAGGGAGATGGTGAGCAGAGCCAGGAAAAGGGCAAACACTAAGCTCTCACCTGTTGGTGCTGGGTGGGATTTTCACACCCTGGCTAGGTGCCCCCACGTGCAGCTGGGACTAGAACCTGCCACAAGCTGGCATCCTGCAATAATGTCAGGGAGCCACCAAAAGCCCATGAGATGCACCAAAGGAATTTCCCACCAACACGGGGCACCATGGTGGACAGGGCAGCAGCCAAAGGATAGGACTACCTCCAGCCAGACCTCCTTCAGCTCCCAGAGTGGGGCTTTCCCACCAGTGCTATGTACCTGCCACCCCGCATGCACAGCTTGGGCAGCATCCTGCAGTCCCCCTAGAGACAGGTCTCCAATTCTCACAGCTGGGCAGGGCTTCTCTGAGATGGGGCATGCTTAGCTCATTTCCCCAGGCCCTGAACCACTGGGAAGGGCTGATAGCTGTCAGCTGGGCAAAGCTCAGCCAGGCTATTTCCAGGCACGGGAGCAATGGTCAGAGGTAGAAACTGGAACTGACAGCCTAGCCCAGACAGCACAATCTGCCCAGCAGCCAGGGCTGAGACAGGGGGCCCATTAACTCCTACTGTCTGGGACTGCATGCAGTGGGAAGAGATCCTCTCAGCTCCTCATCCTGGCACAATAAGGAAGAGCTTCCCCTGGGGGCAGAGCTTACAGTTAAGTACAGAATTAACACTGTAAGGCATAAACCCCTAAACTTCAGGCAGGAGAAGAACAGCACTGGGTGGACAGGACTCCATTTTTGCTGGGCACTGGCCTGGCCAGCGCAGCCTCCCTGCTTGCATTGGCAGAGCTTCACCCTCCTGGGTGAAGCTTCACCTGGCATCCTGATGGGGAGAAGAAGAAAGCCTCCCAGCTCCCAAACACAGACTGCAGCTGCTGCTGGATCTGCAGGTTGCAACAGAATCACAGAGCGTACTTTTGTATTACTTTTGTATTAGGAGAGCCGGCCTAGGGAAAGCTCTTGAACTCAGGATTGCAAAGACAGAGACACTTTTTATCCCCAGAGCCTGGTGCCAGCTCAAGAACCAGCAGGACAGGTTTCCCCTATTTCCACGTCTAGCCTGTGTTGCCAAGCCAGATCTGCACCAGAATCTCTACCTCCAAAAATCTCCAGCAGAAGCCATACACCTCCTGCCAGTACCACATCTCTTCCAAAAAAAGACTGTTTGTGGGCCCAAGGGTCAAGGAGTCTTAGCCTGCAGCCCTTGCTCTACTCTTGAACTCAGCATCTCAAAGTCAGCACTAGTTTAAAAGAACCAGCAAGCAAGCGAATGCAGGGCTGAGAGATAACTCAGGAGCTTCAGCTTACAGAGTCACCTGGGAAAAAGAAAATAGAGCTTCACTAAGAGCAGAGCTGCAAGTTAAATTTAGAAGCTTTGCCAAGTCTCTGGGGAGACTGTCTGCTCCCCAGGCACTGCATGATGATGAGTGAAGGAAATCCTACGCTGTGTCTCCCACTACCTGCCAGAGCTCAGGTTGCCCTTCGTGAGAGCATTGCCCCCACTGCAGAGAGCTGGCCTCCCCTTACGAGCACCTCCTTAGCCTCCAAGAGAACTCCCAAAATCTAACAGCTCTTAAACTCTCCCTGCTTGCACCACCCACAGCTCTGCCTCTCCCCTCTCAACACTGTATCCTTGCAAAGACCTGTGTCCGCTCCCAGGCCTGACTCTCTTCCTATTGTTTTTGTTCAAAGGAGGAAAGAGGTCAATCATCCTCCCTCCTTGCAGCTCCTTGAGGAGATTACAGTGTTTCCTGGAAAGGATGCTATTACTCCTAAGAAGATTAGTGGAAGGTGTCCCTGCCCATGGTGGGGGGGGGGTTGGAAGTGGATGATCTTTAAAGTCCCTTCCAACCTAAACTGTTCTATGATGCTTTAATTGAAGGTCCTGATACCTTCTCTGAGCAGGCACATGTCACTGTAGCAGCCCCTGCTATGATCTTGGGAGTGCAGGGGAGCTGCCAGTGGGTGCTTAGGACTGGAGAGACAAGGCAGGTGGCAGGTAGGGTCCACACCATGGAGGACCTCAGCCTTTGGAAGCAGTCAGACCCCCCATGCTGATCCTTCCCTGACCTATCTCACAGCTCCACTGTGAGCTGGCAGGTGTCCCAGCCTGGCTCCACTGTGAGGCTGCATTGGCTGCCAACAGGTACGGCTGCTCAGCATGCCCAGTGCTTTATTTTTCCCCTGTTGAGAAAAAAAGTCTCTGAGCAGAGATCACAGAGCAAACTCGGCAGTGGAAACAACTCTCTCGGCACATCCCATCTGCCCTACAAAGCAGCCCATCAAGCCCAAGTGTCACTGCAGGGGACAGCTGGGGATTCCACAGGTGACACTGGCCCAGGCCCAGCCAAAGCTACCCAGCCATCACCTCTGAGCAGGACGAGGAGCAGAGGCTGGAGGGTTTCAGCTAGAGGCATACAAAATCTGCATGTATGGAGGAGAAGTAGGAAGATGATTGCTCAACAGCCAGCTGGCAGCAAGGTGCTTTGTGAAAAAGCTTGTCCCAAGGGAAACACTGCTCTCAGCCTGCCAGCCTGCAGAGCACAAACTTCACGCTCCTCACCACCATCTGGTCTTCCCCCAGGGCACCTGGGGCTTACCCCACTGCACAGCCTCTGTACTGCACCTGCACGGGGGAAAGTGGGCACAAGGGCCAGCAGCTTTGAGGGCACCCCCACACAACAGGGATGGGGAAGGCTGGGCTGCTGTCCCAGTGGCACATCATTTTCAGCTTTCACATAGGTGTAAGCATCAAGCTGCAAGAAAGACAGTGACAAGTGACGTCCCAGAAAGATGTAGGCGGGTGCTCGGCTCAGTTTCTTGAGTGCCGTTTACCCACAGGCTGTGCCACCCACAAACCTTTCCTGGGGCAGTGGCAGGCACCCCCAGGCTCACCTGCAGGCTCCAGCACAAGACCTGCCAAAGAGTCACAGCCAAAAACTTGGCCTCATGCTCTGCTGGACTACCATCTGCCAGCTGCCCCACTGGTGGCTACGGCCCCTGCTCATGCTATCGCACCAGCCATTACACATACTTCCTTTGAAAAGAGAAATGTTCAGAAGCTCTGAAGCCCACAGGGAAGATCCATTTCACTGGCATCCCACTTCACTGGCACGGGGTGAGCAAGAAACAGGCATTGTTCCCAGCACTTCTTCCCCAATTCCTCCCTGGAAAGGGTAAACTGCAGTTCACTCATAGCACAAGAAACAGCGCACCTAGAAAGGCAATTTAATCCTAACCACCTCTTATCTGATCAGCCCAATCTCTTTATCAGCCCAATTAAAAGAATTACCCATCCACGGCCCGGATGCATGTATTGTGCACTTGTCTCTGTCAGCTCTAGAGCCAATTACTCCACCCTTCTGTAAGGCAATTACAAGGTACAGAAATAAGCCTGCTTGCAAAACACAGGACTTCATACCACCAGAGGCCAGAGCTTGGGGGCTCACCTTTCTGTTACTTCAAATCCCCTGAGGGCTTGCCTGCCCTGGGGACAGGACAGGCTCTCTAGTGTTGCTACAGGCAGAGTCCAGCACAGGGTGTCCACCTCAGGAGACCTCTCTCATTGAAGCCAGGGCTCTCCAGAGATCCACTCATGCCAGTGAGCAAATTCCTCCCCATTACCTAAGCTTCCTCTAGACCTGTTTTCCAGCCACATATGGCTCTGGGTAAAGCTCAGAATATAAGTGGGTACAAATTTCCTCACTGACGGCTGTTAGAAAGCATTTGGTGGGTAGGGGCTGGCTGTACTTCTTGACAAAAGGAAGCATAGCACATGCTTCCCTTTGTAATTCCCTCAGAGAAGGTGAAGAAACTTCATGCCATCCTCTGCTCCAATGCCCAGGTGGGCATGAATTCAGTGGTGTGCAGCCAATTATCCTGCATGACTTCCCATCAAGTTTACCTCCCACTGGTGTGCATGGGAGCTCCTTCAGTCTCAGAGGTCCATGGGAATCTCTCCTCAGTACCCTGCAGCTCTGGGTGCTATATTCATAACCCTGAGCCAGGGGGAACTGGGTCCCTCCATCAGCAGCAGAAGGGCAAGAATGCACTAAACAACCCTGTGGCCATTTCCAGTGGTCTTGGCAGGCCTACTGGCCTCCTCCAGCTCCTCCTGCCATTCTACTTTGCCTCTCCTCATGTGTCCACACTGCCAAAGGTTGTTCACATGTGGAGAACTTCCCCTTGGCTCTGATCTACATTGCAGTAACAGCAGCCTGAAGCCCCAGGACTCAGAGAGAGATGCCACACGGTACTTGGAACAGGCCAGAGACTGCCAGGAGCTCAAGGCAACCATTGCTGACAGCTCTGAAACCAGAGCAAAGAACACCACTCTGTGGTGGAGTGACCTTGCAAGCCATCCACTCCCAGGTCCAGCTTGGATGTGGAGGTTGAAATTGGAGCCTTTCCCCTTTATTCAGCATGTATGATACCACTCTGGTGGCACTGCATCCTGCTTCAACTGCTCCCGTATACCAAAAATACCCATGAGATGTAGAAAGTTTGTCACAGGGCCACCAACACGGCTGGGGGTAAGAGTTATCAAGTACAAGGAGAGTATGAGATAATGGGGTGGTTTGGCCTGCAGAAAAGTTTGAGGGGGAACATTATTTCTATCTCCAGCAAGCTGATGGGAAAGTACAGAGAAGACTGGGTCAGATGCTGCCCAGACATACACACTGACAACCTGAGAGAGACCAGGCACAGGCTGCAACAGCGGAAACTTAATTGTTATTAGAGGAAAAAAATTCCCGAGTAGCTGAAGCATGGGAATGGGTGTCCATGGAAGCTGTGTTCTCTTCACCCTGGCAACACTCAAAACTCAACATCAGTAGCCCGATCAAGTTCGACCCTGCTTTGAGATAGCAGTGAGGACCAGGCAATCTCACAGGTTCCTTCAGACCGCAGTTATTCAGTGTTTTCAAAGACCTCCAGATAGCAGGGGTACCAGGCTCTGGTACTTCGAGGTACTTTGCTTACACGGTCCAAATCCCCACGAGGCCAACAGAGAGGCTAAGGGAGCCACAAGGAGCCCAGCTGGCTCTGGGACGGACGCATGAGAAGCCGAGATCCCAGCCGGCAGCACGGGACGAGCACAGCCATTGCCCGGCACGGCAGGACTGCCAGTGTCGCAGGCGAAGCACGGGACGGGCGTGCGGGGATGGAGACAGGCAGCTCTGGGCGGGTGGAAGCGAATCCCCAAGAGACGAGGCTCCGATTCCACGGGGACGACAGCGCGCGCAGCGAGGGCAATGCTCCCCAACTTCCCATCACTCGTGCCAAGATCTTGAAAGGAGGGAAAAGCACACTCACCCCGCTCCATCCTCACACCCTGTCCCGCATCCCCCTGCGGCTGCGCTCAGCCGGGGTCAACTCCTCGACCGGGCCTGGTGAAGCGGCTGCCGACGGCCCGGCGGCGGGAGGCTCTTTGGGAGCCGGCGCTCCGCCGCCTCCGTTCCGGATGCTCCAGCCGCCTCCAGCCAGCCCTCGCCCGGGAGCCTAGCTCTCTCCGGCCCCGCTCCGCCGCCAGGTGCCGGGGCGGCGGCGCAGGCACCACCCGGAGCTCGCCCGCCCGGCGGGACGCGTTGTCCCG
>VZRH01006604.1:52203-92990 GCA_013397555.1 Urocynchramus pylzowi
CCTGCCGAGCACGGAGATAGCACGGAGATCGGGGCTGGCGGCGGAGCCCGTCCCGTGGCCCCGCGCCCGGCGCCGCCGCCTCAGGAAGCCGCGTGTCAGCCCCGCCGCCGCCCCGCGCTCGGAAGAGGTTCGGCGGCAGAAGCGGAGCCTCCCCCTGCCTCCGCCTCCGCCTCCCATTGTTCACCGCCGGACGGAGGGGACGGAGCCAACAGTCCTGACGCCGCCACCGCCCTCTCCGGGGACCGGGAGCCACCGCCGGCCTTGTCGCCGAGGCCAGCACCGAGGCTCTTACCCAGCCCGGCGAGCGCCTCCCCGCTTCTCCCTGAGCCCAGCGACACTGCTGGCTCAGCGGGCAGGGGCAGGGGCTGGCCTGCTCACCATGGCTGCCAGTCCACGCAAAGAGCATCTCTCCCAACCCTCCTTTGCATGGAAAATGTGCCAGCCGCAATGGCAGCTTCCCCGCTTCCCAAGGGTTTGGAGCCAAGCTAAAGCCGGGGCTGCGGGGACTGCCAGGACAGGGCCCTGGCTGCCCGCTGCACGGTGCTCCTGCCGACCCTTAACAGCCTGGGTCAGATCCCACTGGCAGACTCAAACACCAGCTGTTTCCAGGAGGGCTGGTGGGGATGGGGACACACTTGCCAGTTTCCGAAACCGACAGCTCAGGCAACGCCGGGCTGGCCCGCTGTGCTCACAGGCTTGGCGTCAAAAGCGCTCGCGCGGCCCTCTGACATCCTGGCTGGGAGGTCGTGCTGCGCAAGCCCAGGCAGTAAGAGAAGAGGAGGGGATTGCGGGCAAGGCGCTGGGCAAGCACAGGAAGCCTTTCCCCCAATCCCCAAATCATGGGCTGTCAGCACTCGCCACAGCACCTTACCCCCCCAACAATAAGAGGAAGGCAGCAGAGCCCAGCTCGGTGGGTACCTTATATCTACGTCCCCCGGAGGGCTCTGGGGAACGTCCCAGGAGCGATGCCGCCACATCTGCCGCAGCATGAGCTGATGCGCTCAGCCAGCCCGGGGTTCACTCTCGCTCTTCCTCCCCCAGCAGCCGCTTTCCGGAGTCATCCCGAGGGCAGGTCCCTGGCAGTGCTCCGCCGCCCGGCCGGGGCCCCGGCTTTGTTTGCACCCTCCACCTGGTTCCTCTCTCTGCACTTCCTGGAAGTGTGAGGGCGGCTGTCATTGCAGCCGGCTGCGCGGCCTTCTTCCCACGGCGCTGGCCACCTCCTCTGCCGGGTCGTCTCCAGTGAAGCCTCGTGCACACCCTCAGCAAGCAGGAGCACGTCCTGGCATGCTGGGCTGCGCGCCGAGGAGCCGCGCCTCCCTTGCTGGCTGGTTCTTTGAATGCCCCCAGACTTGAGACAGCCCCCTCTCCCGAAGCTGCCCCAGCACCGCCATGCACACCAAGGCCACGGCAGTGGGGTTGTCCTCCTGCCACTCGCCCTGGGCCATGCACGTCCTTACCCTGCAGGGCACCACAGCACTCACAATTCCTGGATGTATATGTCCTCCCTGTGTGGCACGTCTGAAAACAACCTCCAGCATCTGCTCAATCTGCACTGGAGTTCATTGAAAAAACACTTTGATAAACCAGGAATGGGCAGTGTGAAAAGTAGAAGCATGTAGGAAGCTCCCGGCCAGCCTCCAAAGAATGAAGAAACAGCCTGACATTCATCATCCATCCCCCAGTCTGGGGCGGCACAGCCTAAGCCTGCAGGCCCCGCCTGTCCCCACCTCCAAAAACCCCAGCTCTTCACAACCAGATGCTGCTACTTGGTGTGCTCTGGCTCCGGGAAAGCTTCAGATCACCAAGACGGTCGGTGGTCAGCTTCTATGGGCCAGAGAAAAGCAAGCAAGCAAATCTGGTCCTGGCAGCCTGCACAGATGGCATTTCTAAAGGGGCACATGGTCTTGCTTTAAACTCCATCATCAAAAGGAAAACAAAACATTGACAGACCTTGATCTCACCAGGCAAGCTCTGAAACTAAATGCAACCCACTGCATTAATTACTGTGCAGAGAGAGGAAAAGGCAGGTCCTGGATGCCTAACTCCAGCTCACAGATCAGGGAGGGGAGAGTTTTGTTATTGTGGAAAGGTTTCATCATCCCTGCTGCTTTGCATGCCATGATGGGTTAGTTGCATTTTCTCCCTGCCTGCAGACATTTCCCTTTCATGTTTCATGCTCTGTCTCATGGTGTTGATGTCTAGTCTTACCCAGGAGTATTGGGGCTTGATGGGGCTGTTGGAGAGCTAACACACCCTGCCCTGGGTCCTTCACCATCCTCTGTGTGCTGTGTCTATGTGTCCTTTCACAGTTCTGTACCTTAGTGCAAAACTGTGGAGGAAACCCTAGAAATCCCATTCCTGGTTGTTCTTGGTCAGGAGACCCAGAGGAGACAGACCCTGCTGCACAGGCTTCTCTGTAAGCAGCACAGGAGAGGGATGGGGATCACTGTGCTGGATGTTACTGTGAATTTGCACCCTTGTCTTAATGCACCTTGTGCAGCACCCTGGTACTGAAAGGATTAAGCTGCCTCCTTCAGCCAAATTTAGCAGGATACCTGCCTGTGGGATTCATTGTGAAGGATCAGATAAGGGAGGGAGTGGTCAGGGGAAGAGATGGCTCTTGGTACAGGGATCCCAGCTCTCCCACCCAGCAGTGTTTGGATCCAGGTTGGCATTGCCCCTAATCCTGGTTAGTGCCCCTAACAACCTCCCCACTGGCCTGCTTGGGGAGTCCCACACCATGTTCCCCCGGCACATCTACATCATGTGCAAAGCTGAGGCTGTGGTTGTGGGGACAAACAGGGGAGGGAGGCTGTGTTCTGCTGCCTCAGAGAGCTGACCTGGCTTGCCTGATATGGAAAAAACACAGCAGGAGGAAGGGCAGAACCATCCCCTCTGGCAGCAGCAGGGTCTTGGGTCGGTTTAAACCAGGGAGTATGTCTGGTTTAAGATGGGGCTTGGGGCTGCATTATGCCATCCTTCTCTGGCGTGCTGCAGGTATGTCTCTACACAGCCAGGTTGTACCCACAAACTCAGTGTTTCTCCAAAATTGCCTCTTTGGATGTTTCTCTCTCTTGTTACACACAGTCCCATATCCAGTTCACCACTGCCTTGCACGTAGGAACATCCAGAATGAGAGCCAGAATGAGAGTGAACACACACCAGCACTGCTCCAAGCAGAGGGTGATGCCAACTCCAAACCCATCCTACCCCTGCACCATGCACCCACACACAGCCTGTGTCTGACAGTGAGGCCCAGTAGAGCTTGTCCCTGGTTCTGGAAAGAGTTGGGGCAGGGGACAGTGAGATGCTTGTCACCCCTGACCAAAGTCTGTGCGGAGCCACCTGCTCATTTCTAGCACTTCCCTCTGCCACCCATCTCCTCTCCCCTGCTGCACAGAGGGATGCAGAGACAGATGCCTCTGTCAGAGTGGAGCGGGCTTGGCTTGCTGGAAACGAATGGGAATTTGATTATGCTGCTCTGCAGAGCAGGGCTAACACGATTAAAAGGCCAGCAGGCAGGACTTGGAGGAAGGAGATCGCCTTTCTGTCTCTTTCTTCATGCTGTCAGTGGAGGCTCTCCTTTCCTTCTTCC
The DNA here is from genome assembly GCA_013397555.1 of Urocynchramus pylzowi. Taxonomy (NCBI): domain Eukaryota; kingdom Metazoa; phylum Chordata; class Aves; order Passeriformes; family Fringillidae; genus Urocynchramus; species Urocynchramus pylzowi. The sequence continues at coordinate 55,799 of VZRH01006604.1, forward strand.
TCAGCCCCTGCACTGCCCAGGCTGTCCTGAGACTTCACAAACGTCCAGACTCCAGATCTGAAGGCAAAAGGAAGACAGCAGAGAGTTGCAACCATCTTCCCCTGGGCTGCTCAGGGCTCCTACCTCCCTCTCTCCAGCAGCTCCTGCCAGCTCTCCCCTCTGGCCTGCCTGCTCTATGACCAAGCTCCCTTGCTATTTACATTACAAAGCAGCCCCCTCTGCTCCACTCTGCGGGTTATATTTAGCTCCCTGGCACAGAGCAGCCTGTGAGTTGCATGAGCTGCATCCTATCTGCCAGCCAGGCACCGCACTGAACAGCCGAGCTGCCTCTCATCTCCCTAGCGGGGTCGGGAGCTGGTTGGGGGGCACAGAGGGACACAGGACCCCCTCTTCCCGCTGCCAGAGATGGCTGTGTGGAGCCCTCTGGTGCGTGGGCTGGTCTGGGCTCTACCTCCGGACGTGACCGAGAGCCGAAGGGTACGAGTCTGACACCTGGCACAGAACGGAGCCTGCAGAGAGCTCGCACAGGAGCTTTTGTGCGCTTGTGGTTTCCTTTCTGGGTAAACACCCCTCCCGGCTGGGTTGCTGGGAGCAGTGGCAGTGACAAAGGCTACTGCTGCAAGCATCACCCTGAAAGCAATGATGAAATTGACAGAACTGCTCAGGAGAGGTTGCAGGGTGCTGCTGTGACCTGCCACCACCTGTCCCAGGCCTCTCTGGCTTCAGGATGGCTTTCCCTACAGCAAAGTTCTGCCAGCCTCTAGCTTGCCCTATTGCCACTGGAGCTACCACACTCTGGGAGCTAGAGATGATCCTGCCCCACCACAAAACCTTGGTAGAGACGCTCAAGGCAAGCAGGAGCTGATTTTGGACTCCCCTTGGCTGAAGTGACTGTCTGGGGATTGAGGTACACAACCCTGGTGCTTGCTCTGGGTTTGCTGTGGTGACAGAGGGCATTGGGTCCTTCTGGCATTTCAGAAGCACCTCCCTACTGGGCAAATTGTCCCAGAATGTGCAAATCTGGTGCACAAGCCAGCATCATTAATAAGTTTGGCACGAAACTGTTACTCAAAGCCCTAAATATAACCTGAGTGCTGAGCTCTCTTCCACCCGCCCAAGGCACCTCCATACACTGTGGCAGCTATTTATGGAAGGAACTTTATTTCCATGGGATTAATATAATTTCTGCTCATTTCAAAAGCTTTATATAGCAGCTTATGCCACCTGCCCCTCGTGATGACTAATGGGTCCCAGCAGGAGCAGGTAGGTTGGCAGCAAGGGGACTGGGGCATCCAACCTTCAGCTGACATTGAGGATAACTGTGATGCCCACAGCCCATGGAGAAGATCCTCCAAACTCTACACCAGGGTTCAGTAAGTGTCTCCAGAGCTAGACAGCACAGCAAGAGGATTTCTGTCAGTCCTCTAGGACTTCCCATGCCGCAGGAGGGACACATGATGGAAAGTTAGCCCACCTCTGGGTAACAGCTCTATCACCACCTGACCTGCATGAGGAAGCACCCAGACCCAAAACTACATGGGTGTCACAGGACAGAACAAGCAGATTTCCACCCCCAGACACTTCCTCTCCCATTTCTCCTTCCCTTTGCTTGGCCATCCAAAACACAGGGTGGAGGAAGCAGCTCATCCCAAGCACCATTTCTTCCTTTGCTGCTGGCCTGCAGGTAGCTGCGGCATTCCCTCCAGCCTCTCAGAATCCTCCCTTCTGCAAGGCCTGCATTGGACAGGGCAAAGTCCCTTGCAAAGAGACCCCTCCTGAGGGTTGTGTAGAACAGGGGGGCTTTGTGTAAGGGCAGCACAGGATGGAGCATGTCAACTGAGCCACCTGCTTGGGGTGGCTGGGGTGAGATGGGCAGGGTGTATAAAATCCCTAGCAACCTTGGATAATTCTGGAACAAATTCAGGCTGATAATTTAGGTTGCAATATGGTCCCTTCCTGCCCTGGGGAGGCTGGAAAATTGCAGCTGGCTAATCTGTTTGCAAAATGTATTGTGCACATCTGCAGAAGACAGCTAAGAAGATAAAATCCTGCTCTGCTTGGCACAGTAATTCCTCATCCTCTGTGCCATCAGGGCAGAGACCCTCCCAGCTCTGTCTGGTGCCTCAGTGAGCAGCCCTGGGTACAGAATGAGGACCAGGAGGGCTGCACGTTGCCCCAGCTTGCGGCAAGGCTTAGGGACACTGGGTACCTGGGGAGGTCTCTACCACCCCAGCTTCTGCTTGCCACCCACCACACGAATAACAAGTGCTGGGGATGAGTCAGCTTCGAGGCCCCTCCTGCTCTGCAGGCACTAATAAGTTTTCCCATTAGTTCCCATTACTGCGGTATTAGAGAGCGATTTGCTCACAGCTTGCACTGAAGCCCTTGCAAGGGGGAAAAATGGGCTCTGTACATGTGGGAGTGCAGACAGGGCGGTGACCGATAGCTCCTGCCCAAAATCCTCCCCCTGGCAGAGCTCTGCACCCCAGGGTCCCCAAGGCCCAGACCAGAGGCGGGACAGCTCATCCAGCCTCTCTCTGCCATGGCAGTGGGCATGGCACCAAGATCCTCCATGTCATTTTTCCACCTGCTTGTAAACTATGTGGCACTTGCTGAGCATGACGTGATATGGTGACATGGGGCTCAGAAGGACACAGACGTCTCTCTGCCAAGCCAGCCCTGGAGAATGGTAAGAAGGCAGCTCCTCCTCTCAGACCCAAACTCTCACAGCAGGGTCAGTCCTGCAATATTCATGTTTAGTCTGGGCATGTGCAGGGTCAAAGGATTTCTCCTCACACCTGAGAGCCATTCTGCAAAGATGGGGAGTAGTAAATTGTAGAAGGGCTTAAACACCCTTCTAGCAAAATAAAGGGCAGGGTGGTACACCAGACCTCATTTGTTGTGACAGAAGAAGAGCTGAAGTCCTGGAGATACTGACCCAAGCAGGATTTTGGACATTATGGTTAGAGTTGGGAACAGGAGCTCACCTGGGTATCACCAGGCAGTGGCTCCCATAACCCCCATGAGAACTATGAGAACCACTCTTCACCTCTGCCAACTTTGCTTGGTGATAGCAGGGGTGGGTAAGCACAGGAGTTGCAACAGAAGAGTCACACCAAAAGCCAGGACAGATTGCTTCTTGCTGCAAGGTACCCTCAAAAGGCCCAGACCACTGCCTAGGAGGCATCACAGCCCCAGGATGGAAAGGGGGAGTTGGGTAGAAGGAAAATAAGGGTGTCTGCAAAGGTGATAATGAGACTGCCACTGCCGAGGGGGCTGTTGCATGCGATGGGAGGGACTGGACTAACTGGTTGCCTTGACTCTGTGCTGAGGTGGTTTCTGGTGGGAATGTGCTGGTGGTAGGTGGAAAGAGCCAACCCTAACCCCATGGGAGGGAGATGCCTCAGAGACAGGCCACTCCAGTGGGCAGTTCTGCCCCAGTGCAGTGGGCAGTCCTGCCCCAGTGCAGCCCTGACACTAGAGGACCCAGGTGTTCCTACCTGTAGGAGACCTGCTTTCTGATGGCCAAGTGCAGGAACTGCTCCTCCACCTCTGCCACGGCCACTGCCCCTCTCATCTCCTCCCGAGCTGGATCCATGCTGCGGAGGCACAAGCGTTGTGCTCGCCCAGTGCTCTCTGCGTCTGCTGCTCCCCGGAAGTCTGCTGTGGCTCCCCTGGCCACCTCAGCATCACTCCTGGCAGGGGAGAAGTCTCTCCAGCTCCTGGGACCTTCAGCCATGCTGGAGTGAGGTGTCTCTCTAGGCAAGGAGTCCCACTCTGCCCCCAGAACTTCTTGGGTAGCCTGGTCTTGTCCCACGGGATCCCACAGTGCTGCTCTGCTTCACCTCCCCAGGGCTGTGGGACAATCCCAGCAAGGCTTGTGCTCCCTCCCTGAGGGAGCACAAGCACGAGAAAAAACAGTGTCCAACTTTTTGCAGTGGTATTTATCGGCCTCTTGATAGCAGCTTGAATAGCTCAGACACAGCAGCTCAGCCTCCTGCCGTCTCTACTGCCCTGCTACTCTGAAGCGGAGGAATATCTGACGCCCGGAGATGTTGGTGCTGCTCCTCGGAGGTGCTGGCACCGTGAGAGCAGTGGGGAGGGAGTGGGGAGCACAGCGTTCCCTGAAGAAGCACAGTCCAGGGATAGCGATGCTTGCAAGTGAGCGAAAAAGAGCTTGGATTGCCTTCTGCGAGGTCCCTCTGGAGCCAGGCACATCCGTCACTGTCCCCGGCAGCAGCAGCTGAGCGGGAGCAGCAGGGAAAGGTAGGCAGCGAGGAAAGTGCCTGTGCACAAAGCCTGGAGCAGCTCTCAAAAGACAAAGCAGAAAGTGAGCATGAGTGTGTGCTGTGTGCGTGGGGAGGGGGCTGCGGGGAGCTGCATCCAGCAGGCAGCCTGGTGTCACCTTAGAGACACTTGAAACTGGCACTTAACTCTTCATAGTCTGGGAAGGCAGAGGAGGGTGGCAACTCAGCTGCCCCTCTCTGCCTGCAGTCCAGCTGGCACCTGCCTGCCTGCAAGGGCTGCTCAGGGAGCTGGGTCTCAGCCACTTGTCTTAACCAGACCTGCTATCAGGTGAAGTCAGGTAGCCTGGAAAACTGCATGACAGCAGCAGCCCCAGCAGAGCAAAGTACCTGCTGTTGTGTTCAATCATCCACCATGGATGACATCTGTCCAGGGACAGGGTCCCCAGCTGTGGACGATGGTACCCATCTGAGCAGAATTAGTGCTGTAGCATGGCCTCTGTCTTTCCAGTTGGCTCACTCAGCTCCTTGCCACTTAGGAGGCTGGCTACATTATTCCTGATTTTTCCCTATTCAAGTCAATTTTTCTCCAATCTTGGCATCCAGAAGTAGAAACAATCTTCTATTCCCTGCCCACATACATCAGAAAAATTGCATAATTTGTCCCGGGCTGCAGCTGGACTTTGTGACCCCAGTCCAAGCCCACCCTCATGCTGTGGATATCAGCTGGGGTAAGAGATCCCTACAAAGCTCCCATATGTGCCTGATTTATTCTGTCCCAGATTCACATGCTGTGCCTTTACCTGCTAGGCCCTGGAAAATTCAAAGTTCATGTCTATAAGAGCCATCCCCTGTGTCATGGCAAGGTCCTACAATCATGTATTGCACAAAGAGCACTTTGCAGTCACCAGTAATCCCAGTCTGGCATGATTGGAGCAGGAACCAATTCTCAACCTGCTCTGACTGTTGTATCTCCATGGGAGTCATCAGGAGCATCTCATCCCTCGTGCCAGCACTCTTCATCACCTCCATATGGCCCTGTGGCACCTCTGCTGCAGGGTGCTGTGGCACAGCACATTCCCATGTCACTTTTCACCCCAACCTGGGAAGCAGCAGGGGCTGAGGAAGTGCTGTGTCTTTTCCTGGTAACCACAGCCCACTAGCACCTCCAGTTCAAGTTACCAAACCTTTGTCTGGCCCTAAAAGTCACAATGACCTCTGTCTCTGGCTGCACTCCTGGGGGATTTGTTTCTCTCAGGGGCACAACAGCCCTCAAGCCCACTCCTCCACGGAATCGTGACTGGCAGGGAGCCCCCACCCTCCTCGCTGTGTGACTCAGCCCCTCCAGCCCCCACAGGGGTTTTGTTCTCCTTGAAAGCTGGAGTGCTGCTGGGTGAGCCCTCCCCCAGCAGCACTGTGCACAAGCACAGCTGGTCCTGAGGAAGCACCTTCCTCCTCCCTTGCCGGGACACAGACCTGCTTGGGAGCTTGCCAGTACTCCTTGCATGGGTGCATGGCCCCACTCGATGTCCTCCTGCTGCCCACAGAGGCTGGGAGCAGGCTGTGGAAAGGGAGAAGCAGCGGGTGCCCAGTGGCACCTGTTCTTCTCACCACCCACAGTGAGATGCTTCTCTTTCTGCCCTGGGCTCTTCCTGGCCTAGGGAGCCTCTGTTGCCATGGAATATGGGAGCCACCTTCATCTGTGCCAGCTGGGCTGTCAGGGCAGGACAAAGATGGGTTACCCAGAGGAGCTACAGGGGATGCAAAATGCTGGTCCCCTCTTGCTCCCAGGGAATTTTGGGAAACATCTGTTTTGTCCTTTATGGTTAAAGATGTTTGTGGCCACCAGGCTGAGGAAGTGGATGACAAGTCAGGGATGGAGACAAATAGGAAGTTGGGTGAGAACAGAGTCCAGACTTCCAGGTAGGAAGGAAGGCAGAGCATTTCTCACTGGTGTTTGTGTCAATGCCATAGGAAAGGAGCTTCAGGGTGGGAAGCAGAGCTCCTTATTCTAGGCAGAGGAGACCCTGAGCCAGGCACAGCAGAGTCCTCAACTAACAGCACCTTTGGTCAAGTCAGAGTAAAGGCCTGGACAGTGGGTGCTTCCTACATTCCCAAGGGGCCTGATCTTGCTCCACAGAAATCCTCTCTGTCGGGAGGAACTGCCAACAGAGGATTTCTACCTTTCTACCTACATGCCAGATTGTATAGCTGGCGGGGCGGGCCAGATTTTGTTTGTCTGGAGGAGACATCCAAGGATATGCCTGCATGAGGTCATGTAATGGATTGCACAGGCTTCTGCATCTCTCTGCCCACCTGACTCTGCTGGATGTTTCATGTTTCTGTCATGAATGGGGTCACCCTTCACTCGGAGCTCCCTGAGGACTTGGGAAGAGCAGGCAGATGCTGCCTGAGGATGACGGGGCTGGACAGTAGGATTGGGTCAGTCCTGTCCTCCTGGCACCCTTCAGCTGAGCCAGGTCACCTGCTTACCTGATGCTTACCTGTGTACCTGGGGAACATGCAGAAGCTTGCCTCTCCTGTGCCCTGAGTAGGGATTTCCTTCTGTGTGGGCATGTGGGACAGTGCAAAGGCATATTGGCATTTACCATACAGACCCCATCCTTGTTTTTGCAGGACATGAGCTTTCTAGGAAGCAGCATTTCTAGTGAGTAAAGCTCTGTGAAGGTACAGTTGCCTTCCCTGGGCACAAGAAAAACCTCCACCCTGCTCACCTCCAAGCCCCATTGCAGCCACCAGATTAGAAAATCAACACAGGCCAGGTTGAGGCAGGCCAGGTCAGTGTCCATCCAGGTGCTATCACTGTTAACAAGTCCCCCAAGCACCTGGGGGATGTGAGGGGGTGCAACTGCCCCATTTTCCCCAGAAGGTGTCCAAAAGCCCAGGCTTCTTGCCTGGTAGCAGGATCTAAGCCGGTTTATCCCACAATGGACATGGGAGACAACTACTAGCACAACTCCCAAAAGGGAACAGCAAGAGGGATCATGCCAGGCTTGGAGAGCATGGATACTCTCCTGAGAGCCCTAACAGCCCATGTCCTTCTGTAACAAACAAAACATACCCACCAGGCTGCTGCTACACACTGCCAGTAACCCTTCTGGCAGCAGCAAGCCACAAAAACTAAGCATTTTATCTTTTTTTGTTGTTTTTAATTGGCCTGGTAACAGAACAATCGGGAATAATTTGTCTCTGAAAAACAAAGTCCATGTTCTGTTAGCATTTTTTGTTTGGGGCTTGTATGAATTGACAGTGCAGAGGCTGCTGAGAAATGTGACCCTGAGTGGGCAGAAGCCCAGCTTCTTGTGGCAGAGCTCAGATGGGGCAGACCAAGCACAACTGAGTGAGGCTGAAGGTGACTTGTAAAGAAGGTGACTCTTGCTCTGCTAAGTCTCTCAATCTGCTCTAATTAGTTGCTGTAGCCAAATTGGTAGGTGTGATTGGCTGGTGCATTTTGGGAGGCACAGCAGGGATCAAAAAATCCTAATGTGTCTGCTTTGAGCAGCTTAGAGATATCCGGTAGACTGCAGAATTAGGAGGATTTGTCAAGATGAAGGAAAATTTTCTCCTCGTGGAAGGGTTCTGATTGGTCTGGCAACATTAAAGGAGCCAAAGCCTGAGAACTCATCCTTTTAAGAGCTTCCCTCTTGCACCTGATTTGGAGTGTGCATGAAGGGTGCAGGCCAAAATCTCCCTGGAAGACAATTCCCAAAGAGCTGTGTGAAGTTTCAAAGGGCTGAGCAAAGCAGGGCTGAGCCCTTCCTCTGGATGAAATCTGATGAGTGCAGGGAGCAGCCCCACCCCGTGGTGGGGGAAGGTGCATCATACTGACACAGGGTTAGGAGGCTGCTTTTGGATGAGGTGCTGCAGGGAAAACAGCAGATTCTCAGCTCATAACTAGTTCTGGCCCAGGAAGAAACTGCAGGTCAAGGTCAGGCATTTCCTTGCATTGGTGGGTGGTCAGCGAGAAGGGAGCTCTGCATGGGTCTGCAAAACCATGTCAGATTAACCTGCCATGGATCACACATCAAACTCCCTCTTGGCAGTACAGACCTGGCTCAGAAGAGAGAGCTCCTGTCTCTCCCAGATGCTGTTCAATGGCCAGCTCAGTCAAAACAGCAAGGCAACATCTTTACTCCTCTCCACAAAGAAATGATCTGCAGAAAGAGACCTTTGTAAGCCCCAAGCCTTACATTCTGCTATGGCACAGTCCTGCTGTACCAGCCTAGCCAGAGGTGGGAGATAAAGACACCTTATAGCATCTTTGAAAGGCTCTCCTGCTTGGGCTGCCTTCCAGACATGAAGGGCTGACTGCAAGGAGTTGCTTCAGCAGTGGCCAAATTCTAATGAAGCCACTTGAAGCTTGCTAGAAAATGAAAATTTGTTTTCTAGACCCTCAGTTACTTTGTGTTTCACACAAAATCAGGACAAAACCTATCCGTTTTTGCAGGTTGGACTGTCAGAGGTACAGGCTGACTGAGCCAGGACCCAGGTCGTTTCCCATTTGAGTGCAGTTGCTCTGCTTTTACAGTTAATGAAAAGATGTTGTAGGTATTTTTTCAGAGAGGATAGGACCATCATGCTATGAGCTATGTCTTTGTTGTACAGACCCCTGTACAGCCTCATCAAAGTAGTTCTTTGCTCCTCATATACTTTCTTCCATGATCTTCCTCCTTCCAAGAAGATGATAGTGGTATTTCAAGGGGGGAAAAGAAACCGAGGCAGAAGAGTTCTGACTTGTTCAGAACTTCAGAAGAAATGACAATGACAGTGCTGCTGGAAATAAAACATGCAAGTTTGTTTCTAGCCCCTGACATGGAGCATGAAGTCCCAGTACTGAACCAATTTTGCACGTGGCCAGGGAGCAGGAGTGGGAGCAGGAGGTGAGGAGCCGTGATGTGGGCTGGCGTGACAACCAGGCCTCAATGAAAGCACCTGTCAACCCAGGGCTGATGCTGCATCTTTTTATTTTATTTTTATTTTGCTTCATAAAGCAAATGCAGAGCAAGTGATAGAAGGAGGAGAAAGGGTGGCTTGAAAACAAAACAAAACAAAACAAAAACCACAAAAAAACTAAGAGGGAAGAAGCAGCTGCTGGAGTATAAGTGGAAAGTGAGCTGCTACAAGAAAGAATTTCATAGATGCCAAGCCCGCACTAATTCTTAATAAAATACAATACTGAAAATAGGATCTGAGAGTCTCCAAAATACAATATCTTAAGGGATCGGCAATAATACAAAATAAGTTTCATTATGTACAAACGAGTTCTGCTCTTGATCTCTGTACAACGGTGGGAGTGGGAGGCATGGGGACATGCTCAGTGGAAGTGTTGGGGTGGAGGAGGGTGTGCTTGGACCCGGCAGTGGTTCTTTGTGCTGGGGTGGAGGTGGAGAATGGGGAATGCAGTGGTATCTGGTGACCAGTGGGTCCTGTGGGGAGAGCAGAGCAATGCTGAAAGCCTTCCTCTTCATTACCCCACTGGCCACGCATGCACGATTGCAGCCAGCTGTGTCCAAATTTTCCTAAATGATTTGGAGGGGCAAAACCAATTTTCAGCAGGGAGAAAGGAAGGATGTGAGGGCCCTTCCCTCACCTCTCTAAGTCCTTGAGCAAGAGCCATCCCATCCTTCCTCTAAAGGGAGCCTTCTCCACTCCCAGCCTGAGGGGGAAGAGGAGAGGCTGGGGCAGTGCAGAGTGAGTTGAGGGTGCTTGATGAGAAACAAGCAGAAGAGGAGCCTGCTGTGAGACCTGGCAGAATGCACAGGGACTCCTGTGTTACACACAGGGCAATCTGTCACATCCAGATCTCCGACACTCGTGTCCCACATTGTCCTTCCATCAAATGGCAGCTGAGGGAATGGAGTGAGGAGACACTTCTGCCTTTTTGCAGGACTCTTGTTGGAGAGGAAGAAGGGTCAGGAACGGGTGTCTGGGTGCTAAAGAGAATGGCATAGGCTTGAGATGATGTCACTTCAACACCAAACTTGGCAAGTCTGGCCTGAGAGGTGGTATGGTAAGAGTTTGCTATCTTTGCTGTCAGCATTTAGAAAGAAGAGGTCTAAAACTGTCTTTGGTGACCCTGGCCAATTCCAACATACCGCCTCTTTCCTGACAGATGTACCTGTCTCCAGAAATGCCATTATGTCCTCAGTGGCTTTCACAACACTATTGTGCACACAGAGGATGTGAGGGGAATGATGGCTAATCTGACAGCCCTCCAATGGATTGTAGAGCTCTCCTTGGTGGTTCCTAGGAAGACCCCATTAGGCATGAAGCAGAATCAGGGATGGAGAGTTGGGATGGGGGTTGGGTTATGGGAATGTGTTTTTCTCACTCACTCTCAAAGGGGAAGGCTTGCAGAATGGAAAGTGAGAAGACCACTGACCTGGTTAGCACTGCACTGTAGGGCCCAAGCTGGGAACAGAAAGAAAAATACCACCCCTGCAAAACAGGGGTGCTAAGGGTGGGGAGAAGTGGATTATGAGGGAAAGTTGTTCTCTTTTTCAGAGCTCTGGTTACCCAGAAGCTGCTGGCTAATTTTTATGGTGATTTATCTGTCTGGGATCTCTCTCCCCCACTCCGTTTGTGTGCAGATCTTTGCAGATAGTTGGTGTTGAAGTTACGTAGGCATGTCCATCAAGAGAAAACTAGAGCAAGAAAGAACTAGGTTTTCTCTCAATGGAAGCAGAAATATACTAACATATGGAGGGCAAGGAATGAGCTCAAACTCTCCAGAGCCATCTCTTCAGCACCAGCATCACCCACTCCTAAAACCCTCAGGCAGGACAGTAAATCCAGCACTTTCTCTCTCCTTCAGGTGCATCTGATGTAGCCAAGGGGCACACATGTGGGGACAGCCCCCTTGGTCTGGAGGCTTTGGGGAGTGAGCTGAATAGTTTGTGGGCTTCCCCTGATCTCCCTCTTCTCCAAGGTGAGCCCACATCCATAGGGTAGTGCTCATTTAAGCAGGAGGTAAGGCCAAAGAAGAGGGAGTCTCAGGGCTTCTCCAGACACTTATTGCTGGTTCTGGCAGTCCTGTGACTCCCCTCAGAGAGATCAGCACTAATGGGGACGATGGGGAAGGGGAGGAGCTGAACCCAAGGCCAGTTTAGGAATGTCTAAATGCAGTGTCCTCTCCTGCCAAGTCCCCTCAGTTGCTTGGTGAGGAGGGAATCCTGCAATCAGACAGATGAGGCCTTGAGGTCCAGCAGCTGCTACAAGAATTCAGTTGTCTCACTGGAGCTTGTCTCCCTGAGGAAAAGAAAAGACAAGGCATCAGTCAAGGTTCATTGTAGCGTCCTATGCAAATCCACCTCTCTGTGTGCCCAGCTAGTTTGCTCTCACCAGGATGAACTCCTTCCCTGGGCACTAAATAGAACACAAACCTGGGACCACGTGAGTCATCCAGCCCTCCACATCTTTATGGAAGTGCGACACTGCTTTATGGATGAATTTTTGCTCTAAAAAATGAACTTGTTCTTATGCTCCCTGCCTGCACTAGCCTCTTCCAGCCATGGCTCTTAGCCTGTCCTGGGTGGCTCAGCTGTCCTTAGCTTGCAGCAGAGGGGACGGACATGCCTGCTCCTTACCCCCAGACACCAGGTTGTGTTTTGGGCTCAGAGGGTGGCCCCACCTGCTTACCTCTCACGGAATTGCTCTTTGAGGTGGCTGAGAGTTGGGTCAGTTCGGTTCTGCTCAGGACCCCCCTGGGTTTTGCTCAGATATTTAGCCGTCTCATGTGTCCTGGCCAGATGAGGCCTTCCTTCCTCAGACTGCCTTTTTTTGGCCTCCCACCCCTCAGGATGGTCCATGGTTAGGAAGGAGCTATAGCTCTCTTCTAAGGAGCCAGCACCCTCATCATAGAAAAGGAGGCTCCGTGACTGAACTGGAAAAAAAGGAGAGCATTGGTTAACAATGAGGACAAGGTCTCTTGCAATGGGTGTGGGTCACGATGGTGGCTTCAGAACATGCTCACCCAGCCCTGTCCATGTGGAACTGTGCAGGATACCCTTCTCCCCCCAGCTTCATGAAGCAAATGCCCCCCTGGACACACTGCCTCTTCATAAGACAACCAGTCTGCCATGGGACTTTTCCCTCATGTTCCTTCCTTTGACACTTGTCATGTTTTGGGACAATGGTTAGGACAGAATGACAACAGGCCCAACAAGGAGCTGTTATGGAGTTTGTACCACCGACAGATTAGGAGTCTTCCCTTGCCACCTTGCCACAGTCCCAGCATATGGGGTAGGCACAGAGGTGAGGATGCTATGCTGGATCAGGGAGTGTCGAGAGAACAGCTGGAAATGGTTTGACAAGTTGAAATGGAGGAACACGTTAGACTCACTCTTGCTAGTTGTGTAAATGTCTGGTGCTGGTGTTGCTTTCACTGTCTGTGATGCTGAAGAGAATTCAGGGAGACAGGGCATCAGGGATCCCAGGATCAGAACGAAGCAGAGTGCCAGCACCTAGAAAGGAGATCAGCACAGAGTCAGTGCCACTAGCCATGAAGAAACACTCCTCCCACAGCACAACAACATGAGGCTGTGAAAGAAGATCTGGTCAGACTGACAACTGGGTACCTGTGGTCACCCAGACAGGGAATAGGCTTGCTGTGCTAATCTCTGTTGCAAATTCAAGAAGGGAAGTCAGAAACTTCCTCTTGTTGCTTTATTTGGAGTATTTCTGGTTCAATTGCGAGAACTTGCCTGGCCTATTGAGGAGAGATAGTGGAAGGCATAGCTGAGAAACAAGCTGAAAAAAGGGAGACTCAACAGAATGGACAAACTCTGCCTTGACCAAATGGAACCTGACCATTGGCTTGGCAGGAGCTGTTGTGGACTGTAAAGAAAACAAGCCCACTGGGAGAAATCTGTGAGGTACTACACACAGAGCAAAGTGAAGCTACTATCCATGCAAGGACAGAAATGACAGCAGAACTGCAGTTGCCTAATACATGATAGCAAAGATGCAGAATTCTAGGAAAGGGTTAAATTTATGCTTGATGTGTAGGTATGCAGGACCATGTGTCAGTGCCTTCTGCTATCAAGCAGACCAGTCAGAGCTACGAGGCAGTGATAGCAGGAGAAAGGTACATGAAATCTCCCCTGAAATCCCCCTCAGGTAGGTCTGGAGCTATCTGGAAATTCTGCCATAACAGTAAAGCTTCAGAGTGAAATGCCAGTGCTGATCATAAAGGACTCTATAGAGCTTAGGGAACTGCCAGTACAGAGCAAGAAGGGACACATGGGAAATGGTACAGAGCCAAATTATTGAACACTCATGCACCGTGAATGGTCTGTAACTACCTGCTACCAGCTCAGTGCTCAAACTGAGCAGCCAAAGAAGTGATGCATCTGTTGGTGATTTCTACTACCTATGTATAAACTAGCAAATTTGATCTGGGTGGATGCCTGTGGGGACAGCCTGCAATTGCTTGACTGCTTTTCAGAAATGATGATGCTTTTCAGAAGTCATCCACTATTTCGGAATACCTGTGCCTAAGTAATGCACAGAAGCTGGTACATCAAGGTAATTTTGACCACCAGTGGATTCCAGGAGATGTGGAAGATGAAATAGTAACATGGAGATACTATGTTATATAAAGAGGGATTTTAATTGTCCAGACTCTTCATGTCTGGTTTTAAAGTAAGGACATTAAATGAAGGCAGCATAGATGCTGTCTAAGCTTGTCATATCAGGCACATGAAGAATTTAGAATCCTTATGCAACAAAAACAGAGGAAAAAATAAATTCTGAATGGATTTTGCTGGGAATTATCACAGCCAAACATACAACTTGGAGAAAAGGGAGCCAGCTTTGTAAAGTCTGTTCTTTCCTTCTAAAAAAACCCAGGCTTTTTGGGCTGAGAAAGAGCAGTATACTTAACATCTTGCTTTAACATGGCTTTCAGCTGGGGTTTTGCAAAACAGCACTGTTTTTACTGTTTTGTTTCAGGTTAACTCTGATGCTCTGATTCACTTCTAGTTCAAACTCTACCACACTTCATAACAGTAACTTGGCTTGATTCTGAGTAACATTTATGTCATAGCTTTTGACCATCTCATTATTTGACCTCTTAAAATGGAGGGAAATTAAGCTAGAGAAAACTACTGCAAAACCATTTGGAAAGGTGGAGGCAAAATTAATAATAATAAAAAAAGACATACTGAGAGTGCATTTATCAAAGGTTCACTGTCAAACTGTGAGGAAGTAGCAGATGGAGTAGCAGAGAGATCTGTTGCAGAACTGGCAAGATTCAGTGTTTTTAAGCTTGACTTAAATGATGGACTGCATCAAATCTGCAGATGGGAGAGACTACAAGCAGACTGGCTTTTGGTCAGTATTCAAATTTGGAATGATCTTGACCATGGGAAGAAATGGTCCAAGAGGACAGTGGGAAGATCTATATAGACAAATGTGGAGACCTGCTGAGAGCTCTGAGGTGGCAGGAGTGATTAACAAGGGAAATACATCAGTGGCTATGTGTTTCAGCTGTCCTACAGAAGAGGCTCTGGGAGTTAAACTGATGCATAAGATGGGTCCAGGTCAGTGTCACTTTGCAAAAGGCAAAACTCAGCCCAAGCATTATGAACAGGCTTTCTGGCTGAATTTGGACTGGCCTTCAGGTGGAACACTGAAGCTTTGGGCCCTATACTTCCAAGAAGATGCAGGGCCATTGGAGAAAGTCTGGAAGGTAGCTCTGGGAACAAGCAGTGACTCAGTAACTCAGCCTTCAAGGGAAAACTGAAGAAATCATGATGATTTAGCAGACCAGATGGAAGGGAGTTGCTCAAAACAAAGAGTTTTCAAATATGTAAAATGCAGCTGCCCAAAGGGAGAATAAACAGATCTTGCTTACAATGGGCAGAAGAAGTTCTAATAGGCTTAAGCTGCTGCAAGGAAGATTGAGATGAGATAGCAAGAAAGCTTTATCTGGGAAAAATAACATAGCACTGGAATGGTTTGCCTGAGGAGGCTGAGGACTGCTCACCACTGGAGACCTTCAAGAAGTGTCAGTACAGATATTCAGCAGCAATGACACAGGGCTAAAGAAGAAGGGTAGCCTGCTCCACTCCCATGCTGCAAGACACAATGATTCTACATATCTGTCATGATAAGGAATGCTGTATTTGAAAATGGAAAATGAGAACTCAGAGGCTTATGAAAGGAACTGGTCAAAGATAGAAAAGCAAATTACAAATTCTTGAAATGCTTCAAAGCTAGGAAGTCTGAGAGAAGTGGGTGTGTGGGCTGAGATGCCTGCAACAAAGTGAGCAGCAAGGAGACATAGGACATTGTTAGGAAGCTAAATAAGATATTATATCAGCCTGGGGATAGCACAGGGGATGTCTGCAAGGCACCTCTTCTAGACTTGTTTATTCCAGGTAGTAGTATTGAAGAATTGCTGGAGCCAGGGGTGCTCTGATGAGCTGCTGCATTAAGGAGCAATGAGTCACTGGGCTCAGCTGGGTCACACCCAAAAATGTGGAAAGAACTTGGGAATGAAGACAGAGAGCAGGGAAAAAAAAGACAGTCATTAAAATTTGGTCTGACATGGGGGCAGCAAAGAGTAGCAAAAGGTTGAGCAGATTTTGAAAGGAGGAAGAGCTTGAAATTACAGAGCAGGGTCTCTGGAACCAAGGAAACTCATTGAACTGGGACCAAAAAACAATCCCTCAGGACACTGAGAGTGCTGAGAAAGTGGGGCAAGTACCTCACCATCTGTTTGCATTTTGTGACTGCTAACAGTACAGAAGTGATAACCAGATATAGATAACTAACTGACAAATTTGTCACAAACAGCTACTATGACAATCCTGCAAAGACATCACAAGGGTGAAGATTATATTTTTACTATGGATCAGAAATTTCCCCCAGCAAAAAAAAAAACGAGATGAAGAATAAGCAATTTATTTATGGCTACACACTGGCATGCCCTAAAACTCCTCAATGAAGCCAATATTTATTAACCATGATCCTCCACTATGAGGCAAACAGGGATTACCAAAACAACAGACAACCCCAAATTATGGTTAGTCAAAAAGAGAATTCCAGCTGGATTTAACAAAGCCTATGTGCAGCCATAGCAAAAACAGATGCCATTTTTTGCTGATAAACATAAGGTAATACCCACTGGGATGAATACTTGGAGTGTTCATCTGCCCTGCTGAGTTAAACATTAAGCATTACCAGCTCAGCAAAAGAAAACTCTGCCCATTACAATGCAAGCTCATTGAAGATTTTTGCTGAATGGCTAATAGCTAATGAAAAGCAAACAAAGTGCTTTTTTGCCCAAAGAAGAAGGCAGTGAAAATGCAGGAATTATTCTAATGTTGTTGCATGAACAACTGATGTATGTATGACACAGGGTTCCAGCTCTGGTGACTGTAACACAAAAGGAAAGAGCAGATGTAACTGACAACAGAGCTGGACAGCAGGGAAGAGGGCAGAGACAGGCAATCAACAAAGCTGTCTGGAGAAGCATGGCCAATAAGGAAGATGGAAATGAAGCTTATACCATTAGACAGGTCCCAGTCTGCGTGGAAGCCATTTTATAAGGTCTGGAGACTTTCCCAGCTACCAGAGCCTGAAGCTTCTGTAACTGCTGGAGCAGAGTCCTGTGATAGGAAACAATGCATATCAAAACTTAATAAGGAGGTAGAAGCCAGTAAGTGAGCCAAGAATACCACTACATGCTTCATATTGTACCTTGATTTTCCCTTCTTGTGAAAATAAGTATCTCCCCTTAGCTATATATTGCTTAAGCTCTCTGACCAAACAGGCTTGGGAAACAAAAAACAAAAAAGGGTCTTATCACTGGGTCCACCACCACCTTCACTGCACCTACCCACTATTATGAATGACTATTATTTGGGACTCCTGGGTGCCTGAAAGCCCAGCCAGTCAATTCCCAGAGCAGTGGAGAGCCAGCATACCATGAAAACCAAGCTCTGGCATGGAGGCTGAACTTTGTAGACAGTCAGACCTTTAGCACAGGCTTGCCTGTTCCCACTTCATTCAGAGACACGTACTCTGAAGCTCGACTTGTGCCCCAAACTGTGGTGGAGAGAGAAATAAGAAACAGTTGTGATCCCCTTGAGCTTCTTCAGTCTTGGCAAATTCTGCAGAGGGACGTAGGCAAAGCCAAATCTTGAGTTCAGCAATTAATTCATTCTCTGACTGCCCTGGTTGGAACACATGCTAAGGTCTCTCTGCCCCATTTAACTGTTCATGGGCATCTGCACACATAATACAAAACACTGGTAGGTGTTACCAAGAGCTACTGAACCCTTCACTGAGCTGGTGAAGGAATCTGGGATAAGGGAGACTACAGAGTGCACTGTCCCCAAGAGTTGCATATTATTGAAATGGAGACTATTGCTGACTTTCCCTCTGGGAGCACTGACTGTTTTACACAAATATGTTTGAGCTTTCATAAAATGCCAGGTCCTGGAACCAGGAGATTGCAGGAGAATCCCGGCTTTATCCCTTTCCAAATCCTGTTTTGCTCCCTGTACATGTGGAGGGAGAGAAGCACAGAGTGTCCCACTGGCAGTGCTCAAAAACCAAACCCAATTAGAAAGAACACAATGTGTATTTTAGGGGAAAAAAATTAAAATATTTTGGCTTTTAGGCCAGCATCCTGATTTTTCAGGGTGGGGCTCACACTTTTTCAGCAGCAGGGCTGCCCACCCTCCCAGAGAGGCCAGGGGGCAAACTGTGCCCCATGCTTGAGAGCAGCTAAGCAGCTGTATCTCTGTCAGACAGGGGACCTCTGGCTCTTGCACACCTCAGCCAGACTATGCCGGGCAAGCCCAAGTCCCAGCACCAGTGTCAGGCCTAGAAGCCAAGGCCACTGCACTCGTGTCAAGGATGGGAGGAAAGTGTGCAGTGAAGCCTCTAGGAGTACTCCATGAGCTGTCATGGCAGCTGAGGAGTGGGTGAGGAACTGGCTCTCTGGCTGTGGTTCTCCCCTTCCATTTGAGCTGATATAAATGGAGCTATAGAGACAAGCATCCCCTGAAGTTTACCCTGCCCTTGCTCACACCTGTTGTGCCCAGTAAGAGGGGGCAGAGCTGGGCTCTCCTCTAACTCCAGCTGCTCTTCCCCACTGCAGGGTGGAAATATTCATTATTTGCTTCCAAGGAAGCAAATTCCCCTGGTGATTGGTTGGTCAGCTCTGCATATAAGAAGCACAAGTGCTCACCAGAGCTTTGAGTGAGGAAACCCAGAGCCTTGGGTGAGAGAACTTTGGGGCTGTGGAAGCAAGCTTGCTCCTTTCAGGTGAGCAGTAGCAGCAGATGAGGCAGAGATTCTTTGGGCTTGCTTTGCCCAAAAGAGGCTGAGAAAGGGCTGGAACACCACATGCACAATGAATTGCCCTGAATTTGGTGGGAGTCCAGATCTCTACTTTTATTAGAAGAATGGGCTTTCCCTGTATTCACCAAATTTGTTCAGCTTTCTCAAGAGAAACCTGAAACAGCCACAATATGCCAGGGCCTTGTATTTCTCTGAAGAACCCAAAAGCAGAAACAGTGTGTCTGAGAGGCTGGTGTGAGGGGTCTCCCTTAATGCATCTGCCCTGGAGACAGACAGAGCCCTGAGGGGAATGGAGAAGGCAGCATGAGCCCAAAGGATTGCAGGGAGAAGATGAAGAGATATGGGAAACACGCCTTCCCTCCCTCCCTCCCCTTGCTGCGGAGTGTCCTGGCGTCCCAACACAAACATTCCAGGCTCACTAACCAAACCCAGCTGCCTCGCTGCTGTCACGGGCTGCAAACCAGCACCTTGCCAAGCAGCACCCGTGCAGGAGCTGGAGGAGCCTGCTCTTCTCTTCTTGTCCCCCCCGCTCCAGTGCTCCTGACTTCCCTTCCTACCCACCCTGCCCTACCCACAGAGGGTCAAGTCTAGCTCCTCTTACCTGTTTGCATTTTCTAAGGTCTCCACTTTTTTCCAGAGTTCATTGTTTTCTGTTGTGTATGTCTCTACCCTATGGGAATAAAACCCATAGCCAGTTAATTACAAAGTCTAGAGAGATTAAGACAATGCAGTCCTTGCTTTTCATGGGGTATGGAGGCTCAGTGGCTTCATCTGTCACTTGCAGATATGGTCCTGAAGTCAAATGTTACTTGGCCCCCCTGCTTGCAGCCAGCCCCAATGGAGAAGGGATGAGACTGCAGATGGACAGTTACATGTGACAGATCCCAGTTCAGGGTCTTCTGAGGGCTAGGAGAGACAGGAGTGCCTGGTTACAGGCAGGTCAAGTCAGGACAGACCCAAAGTTATGCAGACATTTTCATAACTTCCAAAACCCCTAAGAAGCATGAAAAAGGAGGAGGGGGACAAAGTCAAACCCCTCCCTGAGAATCTGCCCTGGGCTCTGCGGACTGGCTGTGAAATCCAGGCCTTTCTGTGCAAACGCTGGGCCAGCTCCGACTGCAGGCACTTGAGGGCAGCAGAGAACCTGCAGGCTCCTTCCACGGCTTCCGACGGGAAAGTGGCTGGGCTGAAGCTGGGACAAGGGGAGTGCCTCCAGGTCGGGAGAAAGGCAAGCCAGAGACAAAGCCTCATCCTGCTGGAGGTTTGCAGCACAGCCTTTGAACGAGGCGTTCCGTGCAAAAACTGGGCTTCCAGCAAAAGTGTCAAACTGAATGGGGAAGGGCCCAAGTACAGGCTTCGACAAACCAGTTTTTAGTAAGCCAAGCTGACCAAAGGCATGTTCTATTAAAAAAAACTCACTGAGTGCTGCTTTTGGTTCACATTTAAACCTGGCATTGTTTGAAAGCCATCTGTCATAGCAATGCTCTAGCGTAACAAACTGCTTAGTACATGCAGGCACCACAGCCTCATCTGGGGAGGAGGCCCCAGCACCAAACACCCCGGACCTGCCCTGTGAGCGAGGTCAGCCAACTCCCCAGCCCTGGCTTGAAGGTCCCATATGGGACACTAGCTGGAGGTGATGTGCTCTGATGCCTGGATGTACCCATGCACACTGAGGCGCCTTGAATCATCTGCTTTAATTGAGCATTTCTGTGCAACTAGAGAAGATAAATAGCACCAGGGAGAAGAGTTAATTAAAGTTGGGTTTGGGGGTTGTTTTTTTCCATTTGTTCTCAGATGGTGTTAGTAACTGGGAAGAAGATGGTAATTATACAGAAACATGAATTTGTGCCTGGATTCCAGCATTCTTCTTTGCCTGGGAATGTGCATTAGGGGTTGCTAGTATAGGAGTTGTTTTCTACCCAGTCAGTGTCATGTGACATCACCTTAGGCTTATGCCTGCCATGCATAGGAGAAAAACAAGGTTGCAAGGAGAAAAACAAAGCTAATGCAGAGAGTGGAAGTGGGGGAGAGTGGGGAATAACTGTAATGCAAGGTTTTTCTTGCTGTCAAGTGTTTGTGTGTCCACCTTCACGGGAAGAGAGGGGGTAAAAGCCATGATCAGTGCCCTCAGACAGCTTGCCACTTATGGGACAGACAAAACAGAAGCAACTTCTAGTGAGGAAACCCAAAATCCCACCTTATTGGCAGCCAAAATGGCCTGTGTTTTGTAGGGGATCAGCCAAATGAAGCAGTTGGAAACACAAAATTTCTTGACCAATCTTTATCCCGCAAGAGGATTTCTAGGAGGGAGGAGAGTAGGGGCAGGATCCCAAACCAAACTCCTGGGCAGCCAGCTTTGCAAGGAGTTGTATTTTTTGAGCAATCCAGAGACAAAACACTAGAAAGGCAGCCTGTGCATGGTCAGGATTCCTTTTTTCAAAGTAAGACTGAGAAGAAGAAACTTACTTTTTCTCTAGACATTCCACATACTCTTTCTTCTTCCTGCGGCTCTCCTGAGCAGAGATCTGTGAGGGGGGCAGAGAGAAGTCAGTAACATAAGCCTCTGGACATTTCTTTGTGGCTCATGCATCTTGTCTGTCTCCTGCACACACAGCATCCTAAAGGCAAATGGGGAGTTGCCTTCCAGTCTGCCATTCCTGCGGATCTCTAGGCCAAAACTGGGGGGAATTGATGCTGTAGGTATGCAGCCTTCCTTGGCTTGTAGCCTGCAACCATTTGTTGCATTATGCCCCTCGCTGCTGAGAGTATCTTCAGGGTTGCATTCCACTCCACTGACTCACATGTCTATGGGCTGTGGCCATTCGGGCTGATTCTGCCCCAGGCCACTTCTGAGTCACTGGGTGACTAGTTCAGTCTCACCATTTCTCCCACAGGATGCTTTCTAATCCCAGTATCACAGCCCCTGCCTGGCTAGTGAACACTCTGTATCACCCGTCCTGCACCATGCAATGGCTTTGGTTTCCCTGTCCTTGCAACAAGGCCTGACCTGACCAGTGTGTCTGATCTGTGGACCCTATCCCACACCACACACTCTCAGGAGCTGGGCTGGAAGCCACACTTCCCAGGTGTGGCTGCATGCAAAGCATGCAAGCAGAGATGCCCTTTGGCACCATTTTTGTGGGTTGGGAGGCTCATGCTAGTGTACCAAAAGCACAATCCCACCTTTTCTGAGCTGCAGTGCAGCTGAGGAGGTGAGAGTAACTATAGCACTGGTCAGCTGAAGACGCTCTGGAATCATGGGAACTGAATGATTACATTTTTTGTAGTCACCTTGTTCTTGATTTTTCTCCTGACCCTCTTCAGTGCTTTCTCCTCTGCTTTGGTGAGGGGCAGCTTGGTAGGAATGGGGTAACCCTCTGCAATCAAGGTGCGCTTCTCCTCTTCAGTCAAGAGCAGTGGGCCAGAGGTACCTTGTAACTTCTGAAACACACAGAGAGCATTCATCAATGTCAGCAAGGAGTTCTACCCCAGTGATCCTCCTTAAAGGCTTGCAGAGCAGCCAGGTCTGTGCACATCAGAATACACTGACACCAAACAGGTGCAGGGCAGTGCTCTTTCCTACTCTCAACCTGATCCTGGGGGCACAGCTCAGCAACTCCTTTCCTCTTTTACTTGGGAGGGCATCTGTTGCTTTACAGTGAGGCTGGCTACACATTTGCACTGCAGAACCCTGCCAACATACTTCTGGACAACAGTTAAAATTGTCTGGTTATGGGAATTCTCAGTAATTCCTCTCTCATTAGCTTTCTCAGAAAGTCCTCTTAGTGCACAGGCCACTTCCCAAAGGATGGATGAAAGACAGCACCTGCTAAAACAAGGAAGCTGCTGGTAGATATGCAAGATTCATTGTGTCTCTTCTCACTCCTGTGAGCATTTCTTGTCCCCACATCCTTGTGCTAAGAGATCACGTTGCCTTGACAGAGCATTTCAGCTTGGAGATCTTAGCAAGGGCAGGAACCTCCACATAAGCCTTGGAAATCCTACAAACCCCTCTGAGCAGCAAGGAGCTCTGTGTCCCAGCCCTGTTGCCTCCTTACATGTGGTGCTGTGAGGAGAGGTGAGGAGGAGATGGCAGTAGAAGAGCGAGCAGCAGGCCGGGCTGGGCTGGAGGGAGGCAGGGACCGAGGGCTCTGAGATCCGTCACTGTCACTGCCATGGCTGCTGGGTGGAGTTGGAGGCATCTGCACCAGGTCATCTACTGAGGAATAAGGAGATCAAGTCAATGGCTCTCATGTCAGCTTGTTGGTACAGGCATAGGGTTATGCTCCCTGCCATAACACAGGGCTGAAAGGAGAGGATGATGAATTTCACAAGATGGGGTGAGTCTGAGAAAAAGGCTTGACTGAGCACTGCCCAAGACAGAGGTTAGACTGACCTCAAATGTGCTAAACTAGGAACTGCAGAGGAGCTGGCAGGGTTTTGTCAAGGAACTGAAGGTATTTACAAAGCAATAAGGTGCTCCAGTGTCAACCAAAATGAAGTAAAAAAGCCTGTGATGTTTTGCTCCATAGCCTGTTCACAAGTACAGGAAGCTCTGTGAGAGCAAAGCTCTTCCAAAAGCACTGCAGGGCTCACACACTTGCCAGCACACTTGATCCAACGGGGCTCCGGTCACTCAGTTGGTTTCCAAGCACTTGAAAACTGTCCCCACTTTGTACTGGAGAGCCCTAGGGGCCTTAATGGAGGTGGGAATATGCCTAAGGAATGTCTCTCTGCGGCAGTGGGAGTTCCCATAGTGCTTTCATTTGTGCATCGGCAGATTTTCAGATGCTTGGGTTTCTTTCAAATTAAACTGGATCCTGAATTTCCTGACTTTCAGATGGTTATTTTTGGATAGCTCTACAGTCTCTCTGAGGATTTTAAAGGCACTCTTGCATATTTCCAACTCTGAAGTAGCCTGTTTTGCCTGGGAGTCCCTGTCTGAACAACTTTGTGGCTCCTGATGCAGACACTGATCTGAGTTAGAACAGTGCAGTGTCCACTCCTCTTTTGTTCTCTGCCCCAGTGCTACCTTATATGCACAGCTCTGCCTTTAGGTGCTGTCTTTCTGCCCTGTATAATAACAATCTATAGCTAAGTAATATAGTTGACCCGGAAATTCTATCTTCTTACCTGTAGGTACATTTAGAAACTGGTTCACCTCTTTGGGTTCAGCTTTGATCACAGGTGCTGGAGTCATTTCTATAGGAATCTGTGGAAGAGAAGCAGAAAGAGCTCTTGGCCACTGCCACCTCCCCTGCCCAGAAGGCTCTCACCAGTTCTATCCATAGCCACTGCTCCCATGTTGCCTGTCCTGCCCCATCTCACAGCTCTGCACCAAAGGAGCCTCTCACCACAGAGGAAACCAAGAGTTCAAACATAAGCCCCTGAAGTCTCAGTTGCTGGGCACACAGAGTGCAAACACATTTACAGAGGAAGTGGCACTGGAAGATGGATGTGCTGCCAAGCAATGCACTGAGCTCAGTATCTCCAAAAGGGAGGTGACTTTTATGCTTGGCAATTCTTCCTTTGATAGACCCAGACAGTGTAATTTAAACCAACCCCTGCATTACCATGGGAAGTCCCTCTTTGATCTGCCTTCATTATAAATGGGAGTATAGAGGTTTTACAGAAACAAAACAACTGTGCTGTCCTGTTCCTGTGATTTTCATCAGGGCCATTGGGCAACTGTTTCCAATTGGAGGGGATTGATAGCTGAATAAAGAGAAGATTTACTCCCATCTGCATTATGCTGCCCCTCAGCCTCCTGGCTTGCCAGCCCCCAGCCCACCATAGGGTGGAGTTTTTACACTAAACAGACACATTGCAAACTCCTCCAGACTGTAAACACAGCTGAGAGAGCACCATGGTATGGCTGCTGAGCATACACAGCAGAGATTGGAGGGCACAGCAAGTTCAAGCTGTGTAAATAATAGAGGAAGTTTGTGCACAGTTTTGGCTGGAAGAACCCATTTGTTTTGGATGGTTGTTTAAGTGGGAAGATGTTCAACATGAGTGAAAAAAGGAAGTGAACCCCAGAGATGCTCTACTGTTATCTACTGAGCTGCTACAAGATAGGCAAGGTCTGTGTGAGACTGGTCAGACCTTCTCATCCAACACAGCTGGACTCAAGGCCAGCTGAATTAAACCCTCAACTTACACCCACAGACCAGTGGCATAAGTGAACCTCCTTCAGACAAACAGACTTCTTAAGAACCTAGATATGACCAAAAGAGTTGGCCCCTTGTTACACAGAAATAATAAATCCTGCTGCTTCATAGGAAAAAGCAAGCAGGACCTGGAATGGGACCAACATTTCCAGTGAGCAGCTACAAAGAGTGAGAGGCCATGTGAAAAATCCAGAGCCATGAAAAAGACAGTGGCAGAGCAGAGGTCTATATGGAGGAATAGTGGGGTCACTGGCATCACATTAATTGACACTGTTCTCTGAAAAATGAAAATAAGCCAAGTGTGGCTACAGAAATACTGGCATATTGGAGGGGACAGATCTCCAGTAGGTGCAAGCTTAAAGCTTTTGTGCCAAGGAAGCATGCTTATATTTAACCAAGATTGTAAAGCCTTTTGTGCTGCCATTTCAAGAGGAGAATGACAAATAATACAGTATCTGGGCTTTGTAACACCTTCTCCTGTCTGTTCAGTAGCTAAATTACCTTGCAGGACCCTGTAGTCACATGTCTGTGTCTGCATCACCAGGGGTGCTGCAGCGTGAGAGCCCAGGTTCCCAACAGATCTTAGATGGGCTCACCTCCTCGGGGAGTGGAAGTCTCTGCAGAGGGTTGAGGTTCAGCACTGGTATGGAGCTGGCAGGTAGCTGGGACTCAGGCAGGTCTAGAGGCAGGTTCTGTTCCTGTTTCACCATGATGGAGCAGAGTTTGGGCCCCAGTGACCACACTCCATTCTCCAGCTCTGAAACATGCACAACATGAGAGTCAAACTCCGGCAAGAAGAGGGCAAGGAGAAAAGAAGCCATTCAGACAGCTTCATCTGACTGACTCTTGCCTTTCCAAGTTTAGCATTGTCACCACACAAGCATGTGCAGGCCCACAACACAGAGTACAAAAGGGAATGAACCTCCAGTGTGTGCTCCCCAGTGTGTGGGGAGCAGACAGGACAGAAATAAAGGAATTGTGTCTCTGCTGGGCTCTGACTGTACAGCCCAAGCTCTGGAGGACAGTTGCAGGTTTTCCTCTCGCCATAATGTCTAGGTCTCATCCTCTGGAGCTTATTTATATTTAGGGCTCAGTGAGAGAAGGATGCTGGGCTGTTGCTCCTTAGGGCAGCATCACAGAGCTGCCAGGTGATTTACCAAGAATAGCACCATCTCTGTGCTGGAGAGCTGGTGAGAGAGCAAGCACAATGACAGTGAAAGGCTGACAGTGCTGCTTTGGCTGCCTGATGATGCTGTGCCAACTACCAGGGCTTTGCTGCATGACAGAAGAGGAGGAAGGTCCATTTCTGTGGAAGGAAGCCCACTGCATGACCTGCTTGTGAGGCTGCTTCCACAGGTGCTCCCCTCAGTCTCTGCTGAGGCTTTTCTCTACTGTGGGCTGCTCAGGGGACTGCTGTCCACAGCTGTACCCTGCTGCCATTGCTGGCAGGGACAAGAAGCACCAGTGAGGGAAAGGGAGTGTCTGAAGAGAACTGAATGGAGCCATGGGGCATGTTCCCCTTGCCTCCTGCCTGCTCTGTCCCATGCACATCTGTGGTGTGAGCCTGGCTTGCCACCGGAAGTAGAGAACCCAGAAAACCGCAGATCAGATGGGAAAAGGACTGCCAGGCAGGAGAGCTCCCTGGGCTCTGCTCTAAAGTTTCAGTCTTTGCTCTTCAAATACTTCAGCCTGCCAAAAGGCTACTCCTAGCCAGCCTGCAGCCCTGCACCCTCCCCTCCTTCCTAACCCTCATCCATTCCCTTTCCCTTTTTATCTGACAAGCAAAACTACATTTGGCTTGACATAGGACAGACTTTTGCTAAATGTGTCACCAGACAGAGCTCCAGTTGCCTCCACAGTCTGACTCACTCTCTAACCTCTCTTCACTGCTCTCTGCATGCAGCACTCTCAGTCAGGCCCAGGGATGCTGCCTAGCTGTCTGCTGCCCAGAGCAGTTCTGCAGTGTAGGCCTCAGTCCAGAAGATGTCCTGGCAAGAGGAGAGAGGGAGAAAGGTCTTTCTCTGCTCCAGAAAAGGCTGCATGAAGAAGAGTACAAACAAACAGCTGTTCACGTGGGAGCTGCCATCTGATCTAACTCAAAGGTACATTAACATTGTCTTTGCCCTACTCAGCCTCTGTTTTCAGGAGAGGCCAGGGCAGAATCCTGCCTCTGGCCTTTGCTTGGACAGAGTGGTGTTAAAGCCCAGACAAGAATTATATATGATAACACAGTGTTGGCCTTGCCAATGGAATATGTTGTTTTCCTGTCTTTGGTCTAGCACTTCTTATTTCTGCCTCGACAGGTCTCTCTAGCAGATGTTCACTTCCAGCTGCTTCTGGGACTGGACGTTGTCAAGCACAGGCGCAGCTCCCGTGGCTGCTGCGTGTGTGTCTCAGCTGCGCGTGCTGCTCGCAGTGCTGCTGGATTGCTTTCTAGAGCTTCCCACCATGCAGCAGGGCTAATGGCATCAGGCAGCATCTGAGGCAGGGGTGCACTGTACAGCTGAGACAACACAGAGCCTACTGAGTAGACACAGAGTGGATTGTGTTTTGTCTGTTCTGCTAAGGACACCGAACCCACAGCTAGTAGTGCAGTCCTAGTTACCCTGGTATGCAGACAAGCCCCTTCTGATGGAAGGAGGCAAAGTGTCATATAGCCACAACTGTTTGTATCCAGAAAATTTGGACAGACTTCTGCCTTTCACAGAAATGAGGGACCTTGAAAAATCTTTCAGTCTATCCCACTTCTCTAGACAAGTTCAGCTAAACCCATGTCAGTCCTGATAAGATGATTCACTTGAACCTACCCCTTTGAAAAGTGCTGAAGAGTTCACAGCTTCCCCCATTTAAACTCTTCTGTGGTTTTGCTATGCCCACCGTGGGAACATTTTGCCTTACTGACTACTCTGAAGTTCCTTACTGTCATTTGAAGCCTTTTCCTCCTCATCCTTTCTGTTGCAAAGATCTGCATTTCTCTTTTTCTCAGATGTGTGAGGTATCCTCTTTCTGTGAGGGCTGCTGCTGAAGCAAGTTACCAGACAAGGGAGAGCAGACCACCAAGGGCTCTCCCGGATCAGACTTGACTCGGTGAGAGAGCAGCCCCCAGTGCTGTCAGTCCAGACAGGCCAAGGAGCAGACACCCAAATAAGTATGTGCCGTCCTCCCATTTCCTGTCTACATTCTGACCCTGCTCTCTTTCCCACCCTCGGAGATTCTGCTGGGGAATGATTGGGTTACAGAATCAGAGACAAATAAGCCATCAGAGGGTCAATGAGGGACTGAGGAGTAGGCATCTTGTGTGCACACGTCTAGGTTCTGCTGCCTGAGAGGATGTTTCACAGGTAACACTGTAACACTGCAGATTTCACTGTATGTTGGTGGATGAGGCATGCCAAGACACTCATCCTCTGCTCTAGATATTCTGTAGATGCTCTGTACCTATTGGGAAGAAATATGGCTGAGAGATATCTGTAGCTGCCCAGGGCTGAGGAGGTGAGACAAAGAGCAGTGAGAAAGCAGGACCTGTACAGGAGGACAGGCACTAACCTGAGGTCCAGTGCCCACTGTTCTGCACAACCCTGGCTCTCCCTGCTCCTGGCATCAAATCACACCCTGCAAAACTCAGGGCTCATACTGAGAAATGAAGCAGCCAGTCCATATGCACAAGCCATCTGGAAAGCAGACTCCACTGATAAGCAGGGTCACAATGCACCCAGTGGCTTGCCCTAGCTGACCTGTGTTAGTGGGAACCATGTGGGAAGGGGCAGGATTTGGAAGAGTTTTGGAGATCTGCAGAAAAGCTGGGAGAAAGCTGATAAAAAGCAAGCCTCAGCCAGCTCCAAGCCTAGACAGAGCAGGGGCATTCCTGAGGAGCTCTGCAGTCTGAGCAGAGCTTGCTTAATGTTAAAGAAAAACCATTTCTGGGTAATTAATTGGAACTGAATGTCTAAAAGGACTGAGACTGGATGGAGCTGTGCCAAAAGGACTGCACAGTATTGCAAATACTGGACCTGACTCAGGGTTTCACTAGAATATGACTCACATGCAATTATGAGCCAAAAAAGCCCTGGAAAGATGAGCTGAATTATCTAGCTGCAGGACTGGGTGCATGGATACTTCTATACCTGCCATCGTAATGCTAGGCCTTACTCCCTTATAAAACAGATCTGCACTCTCAGAAGCCAAGTGCCAGGCCCATCTCAAATCCCCTGGCTTATGCACTGTACACCCTGTGCAGGCCTCTGCCCAAGGATCAGTGTCACACACCATTCAAAAGAGTCATGGTCTTGCCTTTGAGACATAGCAGCTGAAGGAAGGGCATGTGCAGACACAGTGGAGAGAAGGAGAAGTGGTGCTAAGTGTCTCAGAGAGGAGTCCTTAAGACAGCTTCATGCAGGCAGTCTTCATTTCACTGCTCTCTACAAATGCATTCTTTTGGCTTCTCTCATTCTCAAGTCTTATCTCCTCCTATTCATTTTCATGGGCAAAAGACAGTTGTGTTTATTTGTTCATGTTGGTTTGGGTTTTTTTTTTTTAGTTGCCCCCTCCAAGACTGTACTGGGGTTAAAACCAAGGAAAAAGAAATGCAAATTGAAAGCTTTTTTGGTACTAAGGCAGAGTTGCTTGGCATGCCATAAACCTCTCTCCTGGCATCTCTCTGAGATGCCCCTAAGGAGTGTGGCAGATGGTTGTGCCTTTTCAAGGACCAAAGGGGTAGCAGAGGCCAGCCTTCTCTCCTTCTGCCTTGCTGTTTGTACCAGAAAGCTGGGATCATTCCTAGTCATGAGAGGAAGCCTCTATCCCAGGTCACACTGTTGCTCAAAGGAATAGCTGTCTTCTGTGTATACTGAGCCTGTGCCACTGCTTTTTCAGGCAGCCTGGTGTCCATCAGCTGTTGGGACACCCACACAATCCCACAAATTACAGGACTCTCTGCAAGGACAGCTCTAAAAATACCCAGCCATCATAAATTATCCTGAAATGAATTGTTTTAAAAATAAGTTTTGAAATTACTGTTCCCCTCTGTCTGCTGCTAAAAGATCTGCTGGTAAAGAAGCCACTTAGCTTTCCACATGTACCAGCACTGGTTGCAGCCAGAGACTCATGCTTCCGATGTGCAAGCCAAAACCCTGCTGCCTGATGCCAAAACGGAGCTGGATCTAGGACATCCACACCCAAGTTTGCAGGGTCCTAAAAAGACATTGCCTATTGCTTGCCAGAAGCTGGCAGCACACTAAGCCACAGCCAATTATCATCCTCGTAAATAACAGTAAGCCCAGCAAAGGAGTAATGTGACTATCACAGCACAAATGGAAGGGAAAAATGTGGGCTGTATTTGACAACAGCAAATGAAATTCTTCCCCAGACTGGACACGTGCAAGTCCAAGGAATAGCCAGTTTGTCCTTATATATGAAAGCCAGCCAGAGCCTCTGCTAACAGATGTGCCCAAAGTTGTGCAGTGTGCACATCTCATGCTCACCGTTAGCATTATCTTCAGTCTTGACAGGCACAAGGGGGCTCTGGGGAGCAGAGTCTCCACTGAGGGAATAGCTGTGCTCTGCCTGGATGCCTGGAGTGGGTGGATCCAGGTCCATGTCCAGCAGAGGGTTCTTCTCGGCCAGTACTGGGTCATCGAAGAAACTGCTGAAGAGGTCATTGGAGAAATCCTCCATGTTGTCAGAGAAGTGATCCAGGTTCTCTGAGAAATGCTGAGGAAAGACAAAGGGAGAAAGAGCATTAGTGTCAACTCCAAGAGGGATCTGAGAGCCTTCCTCTGCACTGAGAGTCAAACCTCAGCATCAGACCTTTTTGCATGGCAAAAATCAGTTCCTATTCCTCACCTGCATCAGTCTGACAAAAACACCTCGAATTAAGATAGAAAGGGATGTGGTGCTGTACATCACTGCATGTTTATCTATGCCACAAACACACATGAAACTTTTCTACATTATCTTATCTCTCCCTTCCTTTGTGAGTATCTATCTGTGTCTTCCAAACATCATCTCACTGTGACAACAAAACGACAAGGAAAGAGATTCCTGTGATGATAAAATGTGAGTGTGGAACAAAGTCATGGTCTTCAGCACCTGTCCTTAGTGACAGACACTTTTTCATGTTCTTTGCCACCAGCAATAGGCACATTGATGCCCCAGAGAACACCAACTCAGCTGCTGATTTCCATCAGAGAAAAAAGATCAGTTGGATCAACATAACAGGAAGGCCCCCTGTTGTATTTAATTTCCTCTGGGATTTAACAGCCCCTCTGTGGACCATATGAGGCTGTACTTCAGCCAGATAATGCCTGTGAAATTCAGCTCCCCGATGAAGTTTAAACACTACAGATGGGCTGTTAACAACAAACAATCATTCCACTAATCATTCCAGTAACAGTCAGTAAATCTGGCCAGTGCTGCTGCAGAGCTGAGCTCCTGATGCTACAGGGAACCTTCTTCCTTTGAGGCATATCCTCCTATTCAGAAGTCAAATCACTAACTTTTCCATTTGCTACAACAAAGCATTGGTTGGGCAGGGAGAAAAATGATGGCTGCCAAACACCAGCTGAAAAATTATCCCATTTGTTGGCAGATTGAGGCTTCTGGCTCAGGGAGAGGAAAGAAAAGACAGATAGATTCAAGTGACTATATTACACAGACAGAACTGTGTAACTTAAATGAACTGGAGAGAGCTCAGCAGAGTCAGACTGGGTCTGTCCCCCCACCCCCTGCCTGGAAAAGCATCTCGGTGGGCAGAAAGGCATTGAAAGCAGTATACTGAAATACCAAGAGCAACAGGGTATGAATGAGAGTGGGAGAGACCATGTAGGTCTTAGAGTGGAGACATGAATGCCAATGAATTCCAGGGTGAGAGCTCAGCTCAGGAGAGAGCCTGGCTTCTAGAGAAGCATGGGGTGTGTGCAGTCCTTTCTTTCCCCAGTGCTAGGACTGAGGCAGGAGGTGGCCAGAGGACCCCGGATGCCGGAGCCCGTGGGTTCCTGCTCCTACCGGAAGGTCTATTTGTTTTACCTGAGCACAGTTCCACTCTGTCAACATTCCACTGGCTGTCAGAGCTTTGGGGTGAGGCTGGGGAGTGAAGCAGGCGCTAGATGAACAGACCCACACTTCCCACCAAGTGGGGGAGGGAGACTGTAAGCGGCAGCAACCTCCAACATATCAGTGGCTTTCACTCTCCAACGTCATCCTTCAGCTGCTCCATTTAAAACCTCAGACGCTTACAGAGCATGCTGGAAGTGGGGGTGGAGTCCCTGCCACCTGCATTCTGCCTGACACGAGATTTCTCTCCATTCACTTCCTTCCCACTTGTCCTCCAACTGCCTGGAGTGAAAGCCCAACACACGAC
This sequence comes from Urocynchramus pylzowi, assembly GCA_013397555.1. Lineage (NCBI taxonomy): Eukaryota > Metazoa > Chordata > Aves > Passeriformes > Fringillidae > Urocynchramus > Urocynchramus pylzowi. The sequence continues at coordinate 87,910 of VZRH01006604.1, forward strand.
CATCCAAGGCTTCCCTGGAGACCAGACACTGCATGTGCAAGTAGGGTGGAGAAGGCACACTCATGCTAAATCCTAGTGCTGAGGCCCTCCGTGCAATGTCTGGGCTAAAATTTTCTCCACTTGTTCCCACAGCAGAAGCAGAGTTGCTGGGGTAGTTTGGTAGAATCCACCCAGCCATTTCCAAGTTGCCTAGGAGCATTTTTGCACTTGAATCAAGTAACAGAAAACACCTACCATCTGTGGGGAATGTAACTTCAGAGGGAGCTGAGTCAGCAGATGGAACTGGGTTAGATAGTTATCTAAAAAGCACTGGAAAACCAGGTTTTGTCCTATCCTACAGCATAGAAGGATAAAGAGTTTGGAGTCCTGAGCATTAACCCCAGAGAGTGCCTGCTCGTGTAACAGCTGTTCTTTGTCTGGTGTTCTCTAAACAACACAAGCAAACACAGGATGTGAACACGATAGCCTTATGGTAAGGGCGAGAACCACAGAAAAGTGAAGGGATTCAGAGTGCTGGCTGCTAATGCACCACGACACAGCAGAGCTGGGCTCAAATCACATTTCATGTTGTGACCATGAAAACTAGAACCACTGTGTAGCCATGGAAGAGAAGCAGAGCTGGATGGACAGCTGTGGGGAGAGCTGTCTGTGACACTGCCACGTGCTTCCAATTTCTTTCACAACTGTGCATTAACAAAGGCAGAGGTGGGATTGGAGAGTCAAGAACATGCATTTGTGCAGTAGTTACACAGATTATCTCTTAGCGGCATCCCACCCACATTTAGAACAATGATCCCTTGGTCAGTCAACAATCTCTCTATTGTTGGACAAACCTACCTAGAAGGAAGAGTCAAGAGATGTGTCTCTGGCTTTATTCCAAAACTAAAAAAAATCACCCCAGCAGCTGCTGAGGGGTGAGAGATGAGTAATGAGTGCAAGAGACTGAGTATGAAAGCCTTAACACAGGGACCAACATTGGCAAGAGTAATTTCAGGTTTCTCATTATTTTAGACACCACACAGCAGATTTGCTGCTGGAAGACCTTGCTGTTTGGAAATGAGGATGAAGGCAACACTGTTCTCCCAGAGGTGCAGGAGTTCAGGTTCCCAAGAGACCATTCTCTCCCAAAAGACAGAGGCCTACTGCACAGTACAGGAAAAACATGGGTGATGAGTAGAGAATGAAACTTGCACCCCTCCCTGGGAATCCAGAAATGTTGCAGCATCTACCCCTGTCTGGGCTTCTGGGTCTTATCCTCCTTAATACTGGCAAAGCCTTCTCATCAAAGCAGCCTGTTTCAGCTCTCACCACTCACACATATACCAGTCCAACATCTCCAAACACAGACGACGGAGAGAAGGGAGCTAGCCCATATTGGCCATATGTTATGGCCATAACTATAGTTATTATCAAAGGGGGCACCAAGGATCCAACACCCTCAAAGAGGGAGAGCACCTAGAGCTGACACAAAGATGGAGATTGTTGTTTTACTCAAAGAAGGTGGCAAGAGGCAGAGGAAAGCAGCAGAAGGAAGAGTAAAGCAAACAAAAATAATAACATGGGTTTGTAGCTGGCTATACCCATAATGGAAATGATGGGACTAGCAGGAAGCTGTCAACACATCCCAGGAAGAGTACTGGGGTTGACTGCTCTCTCCTGAAGTCAACAGGTATTGTTACTTTTAGACTTCTAATTTGTATAAGACAGCTGTGCATGCAACCACATGGAAAGAAGAAAGAGTGTCCTCTTCTCAAGATCTAACTGTAATGGACACAGTGAGGAGCAACCCAGAGCTTATTTTGACTAGATGCCATCAAAACCACTACTAATTAGTTTAGATTGAGCCTGTTAACCCAGAACATGCAAATATTGTCCCATCCAGCCTAATTTTGCAAGCTGCACTTATCTGGCAAAACTCAGAGAAAGCTTCAGCCATACTCCTCCTTTGTATGTGTGAGAGAGGGCTCAGGGAACTAGGATATGATGACTCAGGACTGTGTACATCACAGCAGTACATGGCAGGGTCAGTGCTCCAAGTTTCTGAGCAATAAAGAGAAGCAGGTTTATCACCTGACCAAATGGATAGTAGCCTTATACTTGCTGGAATGGAAGGTGTTGGGTGGTCACTAGCCCTCCGTTCCCACCCAGGCTGGGGCCAGCACAACTAAAGGTCTTCATGTGCTGCTACAAAATGATACAACTAGGCTGGGCTTTGGGGAGACTTTTGCCAACACAATGGCAACCCAGGTCTCAGCAGACCAGGGAAGGTCCAAGGAAGAGTCCATGGAACTTGGGTGTGAATGAAGGTGGGATGGACAGAGATTCACAAGCACAGCAGCCTCATTCTCTCACAGCTTCTTCAAGACCAAAATTCCTTGAGAGTGCCTTCCAACCAGGCTGAGATCAGCCAGCTCCTGCTCCTCAGAGGATTGGCCACGAGTTTCTGATTGTGACAATGAAGGGCTCAGCAACTGTGTTGAGATTCTCCTTTAAGATATTTCAAGTAGCTTTCATGCAGATGGGTCTGGCTTTAGCGAGGGGGACCAGTCAACTGGGAAACTTGACCCTTACCATCCTGGCCTAGAGGGAGTGGGTGTGCAGTGTATGGAGGGAAAACAGTTTCCAGATGGGATACAGAGCTCACAGCACAGTCTCATTTTGCATTATTCGCTCCTGTTATCTTCCCCTCCCTTTCACACTCTCCTTCCTTCTTCTTCTAACTATGCTCCATGGCCAAGAAATAGCACGAGATGTGTTTCCAAAGCTGTATTACCAGTGAGCGGTCAGGGAGGGGGCAGCCAAGGGACAGAAACGCAATGGCGAGGATGTGCTGGATTTCCTGATCCAAGCCTGATTTCTGGCTGCCCGTCCCCCTCAAACTCTAGGAGGACAGGGAGGCTGTCCAGCGCCCAAAGAGGATGAGCCAGTGTGTACAGGTATGGGGAGGCAACAACCATTGCATCTCTAGGCCCTACAGAGAGCCTCTACCTGGTGCCACAGTAGAATCTGCTCAGGCTGAGGCCACCTCAGCCATGGGGAGAGAGTGAGAATCTGTCAGCTCCTGGCTTCTGCTCCCTCCCACTCCTGGTGATCGACATAGGCACTGACTCTTCCAAACATATTTCCACCACATGTTTTCATCCTGACCTCATGCTTAGGGTTGTCTAAATAGCACACTGTATGTGCGTGCGTGCACTTCTCATTCAAACACCCTTTCCTGTTGTACAACAGTTATCTTGGGAGCTAATGCAAGGCATCCAGATATCCAAATGCAAGCTCTACATATACACCCACCCAGAGCTGGTGTTAGAACTCTGGAGGCCCTGAGGAGAGACTGAGGCACAAAGCCTTCTCCCCTGCCGGGTTGCACATGGGATGCCTTAAGGTAGCACTCTTGTAGCCCAGTAGCACCATGCATGGCTGTGGAGGTGATGACTTCCTCCCCCTGGATCCACTTCTCCAGACTCATCCTGGCTGCATCTGTCCCTCCTTCTTCCTTTCATGCTTCCATTCTTTGACTGTGACTTTCCCCTTCCCACCTCCAGCTGAGTTGTTTGGACACAGTCTTCTTTCAGGATCAGCCTGGTTCTCACAGCCTCTCTCATCCCACCACAACGGTCTCGCTCCAAAGAAAAAGCAGCGAGGGGCTAAATCCAGCTGGGCGGCAGCCCAGGCCCAGGAGACGAAAGGCCTTTGCAGGTTGGAGGTTCTGCTATGCTGGCAAGCAGTGAAGATGGGGAGGGGATTCTTCTGAGTTTTCTCTTTTCTTTTTGAAAATTTTTTCCTCTTTGCTTGCCAAGATAAATCTCCTGTCCCAGCTGTGACATCTGCATTTCCCTTCTCTGCTTTCACTGAGGAATGAAGCCCCCTGCACTCCAGCTGCACAGCCGAGGTTTTCTTTACATTCCAGGAAAGAAGAGCCCATACACTCCAGACAGTCCTTCTGCTCTCTTTAAAATGCAGAGAATTTTAGACCTTATGAAAGTGAAGTTCTCAACTGTGTTAATAAGATTCAGGCAGGATGGACATCTATGCACGCTTCTCCACACAGTCAGACAGTGCATGAGCACCCCAAGGGGCACAAGTGATCATCCAACCACCCCTTGGCTGCCACTCCTCTGCTGCTCCTCTATCCTGAATCCATATTGCTCTTGTACCTCACATATCACAGGTCCCTGCTGCTCCATGCCTGGTCCGCCCAGGCCCCTGGTGTGCCTGAACAGCTTGCCACTGACCTGCTACCCCCTTGCTGTTGCTGCTTCTCTGTGTGGCATGGCCAAAGCATCAAGGGCCAAACTGATGTGAATGCCACTGTCATTCTCCTCCAGCAGCAGGACAGCATCCTGAGCAGCAGCGCCCCTGACTTTCCCAGGCACTGCATCAATGCCCAGGTCACCTGTCACTACATTCAGCATCACAACCTTGGCACGTATGGTGGACCAAGCACTCCAGACACCCCAGGGTGGTAGGGTTAGACTGAACCTGATCTGGAACCAGACCCAGAATTTGCTGTTGTCTGTAGAATGATAGACTCACAGAACCACTTAGGTGGGAAAAGACCTCTGAAATCATTGAGTCGAAGCTATGACTGAACACCACGTGAACTAGGAACATGGCACCAATTGCCACAGCCAGTCTTTCCTTAAACATCTCCAGGAATGGTGACTCCACTCCCTCTCTGGTCAGTCCATTCCATTGTCTAATCAGCCTTTTTCTGAATAAATTCTCGCTGATGTTCAACCTAAACCTGCAGTTTAAGACTACATCCTCTCATCCTGCCTCTAATTGCCTGGGAGAAGAGGCGGACCCCCACCTGGCTACAACCTCCTTTCGGTACTTGCAGAGAGTGATAAGCTCTCCCCAGAGCCTGCTCTTGTCCCTGCAAGGCTCAGGCACAACTCGCTGTGGAAACCTCCTTCCACCGCGCATCGGTGCCAAGGGCCTGGATTTACAATTTCCAGCGCTAGGCGCCACAGGACCTAGGAGGGACCGTCGGCGGCTCAAGGCACAGCCGGGGGAGGGCGGTGGCGGGCACGGCGCCCAGGCCGGGCGCAGCAGCGGCGGGGGAGCCGCGGCCGAGG
>VZRH01006604.1:93213-110565 GCA_013397555.1 Urocynchramus pylzowi
CCGCAGCCGCGGCCGCCCATTGGCCGGCGCCGCCGGGAGGCGGCCAATGGGAGGCGGCTGGCAGCGGCGCGGCGCGCGGGAGGAGTGCAGGGTTAGGACGGAGCGGCGCGGGCCGGCCCCGCTCAGCCCGGGATAGCGGGATAGCGGGAAGGGAGCGCCCCGGGGACACCGCCGCAGCCCCTCCGGCACACAGGGCTCCCGCGCCCAGCCGAAACCTCCCTGGCGGGCAGGAAGGCCTCGTGGTTTCACCCCCTCCTGCTCTACAACCCCGGCAGGGGGGACCAAGCTGACGGAGTGGGTGATGTTGTTAAAAAGCATGTGCGCAACACAGACCGCGTGGAAGTTTCGTGGCCGAGATTGCAGCCGTGTAATGTCCAGCTCAGGGTTCACAAGCCTGCAGTTCATTAGGGAGAGTCGTGGGAGGCACCAGGCGCAGGGGGAGAGAGCGATTTAAGTCTTCAACTTAAATGCTTCTGTCCCTGAAAGAATGAAAAGGGAGTAAAAGGTATGGGGAAAGTTGAAATCTGCCAGCCTGTCACTGGGTTTCCCAGTGGCCCCAGAGGAGGATTTTGAGTGCTGTTAAAGTCATGGACACTGGTGTCTCCACACCTGGCACCAGTATGTTCAGCACAAATGGGATTAGCAGCCGGCACACAGCACCACGGGCAGTGGTGAAGTGGGAGAGACTGGAATTGCCCTGCAAGGGGAATGAATGACTGTGGAACAGCACAGAACCCAGGCTGAGGTGATTCACAAGACAAGTGGCATTGCAGCATGGCCACAGCAGTGTGGCCATTTGCTTGCTGTCCCACCACCTGTGGGTGCCACGTTCAGAGCAGATGGGCATGTGTCAGGGAGCAGAGGGAAATCGCAGCTTCCCCTTGGGCAAAACAGGCTCCACTGCCCTGGGGTGGAAAGCAGCTACAGCACATGATTTGCCTACGGCATGTGACTAGCTGAATCTGCAGAGATAGGAGCACCTCTCCTCCCAGCAGCGGCACCCTGGAGGATAAAAAGGAATGCCTCTGCTGCTCAGCATGCTTTTGCTGTGTGTATGCTACATATGCAATGAATGTCCCAAATTTCCTTTGGCTTACAACTGCCTTGCAGCTGACTCTGATAAAAAACAAAAATTAGAGCAGGACTTAAACCATACGCAGAACTGGACACAACTCTCTCAAGATGAAACATTTGGATCGGCTGCTCTTAACCCTCATTTGGCAGAAGATCTGGAGCAAATTTCTAGGAGTTTGTCAAAGGTAAATAAAAAGCTTGTCCTGCTCGGCTTTTTTTTTTTTCAGCTTGGAGAACTGAAGACAAAACTTGCTTGCTACAAAACAAAGCCACCCTTATTTCTAAGGCATTGTGGTGGCAGCTGGGTTGTGTTCAAACAGAGATGCATGGGCGCTGTTGTCCATGGGAATGCAGGTATCCCTGAGCAAGCTGGCAGGGGTCAGCTTCCTGTTCTTCACTTCCTATTCTTCACTCCTTCCCAAGCCAAGGTCAGTCTTCAGGCAGAGACTTCACAGGAGAAGCAGCCCTTAGAGAGAGAAGCTGTATTGTCATCTCTGTCCCCAGATCTCTGCTGTCTTGGCGCTTTGCCTGTTTGTGTGAACATGGCAGCCTCAGCTGCGTTTGCATCAGGCTCCCAGTGACACCCTAAGTCCACACCATGATGGGGCTTTCAGCTGCTGTAGCATCTGGGGCTGGGACCTCATGTGAACTTTGTGTCCTTATGTGTGAAAATATAATCCATCATTTTTGGGAAGGCCCTATCTGCTACGTTAGCCTGATCCACCTGCACCCAGGTGTGCCCTTGCAGAGCCCATCCACCCTTCCTCAATCCCCACAGAGGCACAGCAGCCAGAACACAGCCGGGTGTCCATAGCCATGTCTGCACACCCAAGGGATGCATCCCTAGCCCAGCCCTGCAAATTTAGAGGTGAATCTACCCTGGAAAAGCCTACATGGATGTAATTGTGTATGGCATGTCTGCCTGGGCAGTTTAGAGAAAAATTCTGCTTAATGGTGAGGGACGCACAGTGTGACAACAGGCAGGGCAAGTGAAAGAAAATACTGGTTTATTCTGTGTGACTTCATGAACTATACTGCCGTGCTGATGTGAAACCATGTCACTCTATCACCAAATGACATGAAATGCAATAGACATGAAAGTTCAATACAATGAAAATAAATTAGAGAGGTGCTGCTGCTCAAGCCATTCACTAGTCAGTGGGATGGGAATTTGGTTTATTCAATAACCAAAATAAATTGGAATAAATGCCACTCCACCATTTCTACTATCTTTTTTGGAAGCTTCTGGCCCTGGCCAGTAAGGAGTTGAAGCTGCCAGAGTTGGCAGATCTTTGCTCTTACACAGCTTGTCAGCCCCATGCCATTATGGGCCTTTTTTTCTGTATCTTGCAAGAAAGCAACAAGAAAGACACACTGGTAGATAGAGGAAATCTGTTTTGGGAGATAACCAGAGAGGGAGGAAAGGTCTGCATTATCTTTACAATCATCTTCATTTGTCTCATTGAAACTGTTTCTCTTTAGCTCAGAGAGCAAAATCAGAGATAATTCACATTTTGTCCCCTGGCAGGTCCCTGGAGACCCATAAAGAAAAGCAGGCCTTGAAAGAGGAAGAGCTGTGCTCTGTTCTAGTCCAAAAGCTGAAGCATGCAGCTAATACCAAACATTGCTGGTGGCTTTCATTCCTTGGGCCTTTGTAAAGGGCACTTAACAGAGCAACTAAGTCTGGGCCAGCTGATTTGTGACTCAAGGATGTGAAGGATTTTCATGTAAAATCTTGAGAGAGCAAGAACTGGGACTCTCTTCAGTGGCCAGGCTGGGCAAAAGTTGGGTTTTGCATGCAGCAGACTGAACAGGGTCCTGCACCAGGACAGTTTTCAAAGCAATTCAACTTGGAATGCAGATTTCTGACCTTCTGCCAATATCTCAGTCGAAAATCTGTGCCCTAAGCAGCAGATAGGAAATTAAACTTCAGCTCCAATGCTGAGGGTACCATTTTCACCTCAGCAGTGGAGCTGCAAAAACCAGAGCCTTGGAGAACTGGGAAATCCTTCCTAGGCTGCAAAGAGCAGTAAGGCCTCTCAGGCCATTTGTCACTGCTGGGGTAACCTAAATTAACTCCATTCTGGGGTAGAATGAAGATGCAATGCTGATGAACCAGGGGTAAAAGCCCTGCATTTCAAAGACAAGGATGGATATCTGACTGGTTAGAGATCAGGGAGTCACTTCAGCCATGGGATGAAAATCACAGCTGAAGGAGAACAGGAAGCCTATGAAAACCCCTTCTCAACACCTGGCTCTCCAGCTATCCCTTCTTCAAGCCAGACTTCTCCACAACAAGGCTCAGCAGCCAAGGACAAGCTTCTTTTCACCCTGTAGCTGGTGAAAAGAAGTTGTAATGTGGAGAGACATGGTATCATGTACTCAAGAAATGTTAGAAGCTTCAGAGAAGAAAAGATCCCATGTTCCTTTAAAGCCAGGAAAGCTATTATGCCCTGAACTCCTGCGGTGAAAGCTCCTGCGTTTGAGATCTAGCAGACATCTGCACCCCAGCATTGGAATGGTCTCTGCAGAAGCTGGTGGATTTGAGAATCCATTTTCTGGATATCTCTGGACAAAGGAGATGATGGATAGCCTCATGGGTTTTAGGGCTTTGAGGAACCACTCTGGTAATCAAATATGGCTCCTCACAGAGCTGAGTGCGTCCTGCTCCAAATTCATCATCTGCAACTGAGATCAGTTTAAAGGCTTGAGATACATCTAGACCTTTCAAAAAAAACCACCACCACCACCACCACCACCAAACAAAAAAAACCAAAACAAAACAAAAAACAAACAAACAAACAAAAAACCAACAAAAAAAACCCCAAAACAAAACACAAAAAACAGCTGGTGTAGAAGAGAAATACAGTTACCAAACAAATGAGTCACTGCAAAGAGGGACTCTCCAGCTTAAGCCTCCAAAATGTTTTCTCAGGCTTTTTGCTCTTAGATGAATAAGTCCTTACTACCATAGATTTTCCTGAGAACAAATAAATCCAAGTCACCTTTTTATCTGTGGTGTGTGGTATGGCATGGCCACCTTGACAGGTTGTTCTGCAGGCAGGGACAACTTGAGGAGTTATCTAGTGATGGCAGCAAATAAGGTTGTAGTCCATGTTAGCAGCATATTCAAAGATTAAATTATCTTTCTGTGTAATTAATTGCTTTTATTATTATTTGATTATGTTAAATAGATTTTAACATAATTAAATCACAGGTGGAAGTCAGTGATTCCTGTGGCAGAAGAGGTTACATCCCTGCCATGGTGGCCAGTGCTGCAAAGCAATAATGAAGACTGTGTGAGCCTCAGAAAATCAAGACAAAATCTAGAGTGGTTTGGCTTCTGGACATTCTTTCAGACAGGGCCTTATTTTGCAGATATATAATTCAGGACAAGAAGTAACCTTTCAGTATCCATCATGGTTTTATATGCAACAAAAGAAAAAAAAGCATTAGTGAGATCTTCCCTCTTTGTTCCTTAACCTTGATGCTAGGTGAATTTTCCCAAGTATAGCGTTCTCGATAAACAGGAAACCTTTCACAAGTGCCCAATATGTGTCCCAGCACAGATCCAGTCCCCTGCTCCTGCCTGGATCCTCAGAGCATCAGGCCTTTCATGCCAACCTCTTCCCTCATGCTTCTGCTGCTTGATACCCCCCTGCTTCAGTCCTCCTTCGTCTTCCTCCTGTCTCTCTCTGAAAGGGTGCACACATCTGGCTTGCCTTTATTGTGTGATAAATCTCACCCTGCATTTTGGGTTTATTTTCTGAAAGTTTTGAATGGTGTCTTGGAAATGTTGTTGGACAATAGGAGCTCTTTGAACCCAGGCCAGCTGGACGGGACTCCTTGCATTGCAGCTGACATGCAGGCTTTGGCGGTCTTTCTCGACTCTTTCCTTTCTTTTCTTTACAACATTTGAGTTGTTCTCAAACTTTATTTTTGGAGTGGGCAGTGCATTTCTGAATCTTTTCATCATATTATTATTCATTATGGTCATGACTATTTCTCTTTCTGCTGGCACTCCTGGGTGGATCTCTCCTCTCTCACTTAATATCTTGGGTACGACTACCTTGGCCACAACCCACTCAAGCAGTGACTCAGAATCCCTGGCCTGGTCCCAGGAGAGATGCAAGAGTTTTGCCAATTGGTTTAAAAAGAAGCAATCATTTTCCAGAGCTACTCTCTCACTCAACAGAGCTGAGCTGGGTGGAAAAGCTCAGCTCTGTGGTTCCAGGGAGTCCATCCCTGGTGGACAGGCTGTCCCTGGGTTATTATGAAAGCAAAGCCCTGCTCCCTTCACATGCAAACAGGATGACTTCTGAACCAGGCAGTAGGATTCTCCACTAAAAATAATTAAAATAATTTGGCTCCCTGGGGGTCACTGCACTCAATTTTCCCATTCCCAAGCCCCTGGAGGAAACAAAGCTAAGGGAGGCATGTGGGCAGGATGAGGCATTGTAAGGGAGGGAATACTGGATGCTCAGGTCAAACTGTTGCCTAATGTATCATCACACAGCTACCCACATCTTGAGTCAGAGTGGAGAATGGCATAATCTGAAGCAGGCCCTCATATTGCTGGGTTTGAGGTTTGCTTGCAGCAGTGGTACATAGTAGAGAAATCCCATCTTCATCCTCTGAGTGTCTCAGACCTTCCCAACCATGCAGGAGGGTGGGAATTGCTCTGATTCTAAAAGCAGAAGGGGTTCTATGGCTTGACTGTTTGCCTCTCTACACATTGAGTTTATGTAGTGAAGAAGGCTGTTTTGTACCTGTGTGGCTCCTTGACTTAAAGACCTTCAAACTGTGCTCTCATGGAGGCAGACATACAAATCTTCTTCATTTCCTGTGCTAGGAAGGATACAAGAAAAAAAGAGATGGCTGGTCTTGGTGAGGCATGGCAGTCTCCCACAGAACATAGTGGGAACCTGAGTGAATCCTTCTGACTGGATTGTGCTGCCTCCTGCAAATGGCACTGAGTGATGGAGGGAAGGGGATGGCAGGCCTTCCACTATCAAGAGTGGGTACTTGGCAATGTCAGACCAGATCCTTCCCAGCCTTCCTTCCTATGTGCTGGGAAGCCCACCTGCTTCACAGGGCAGTCAAGAGCCCTGGTGTTCCCTGGTGCAGGTATTTGTAAAGAAGAGGGACTGAGATCATCAGTTGCTTTTTACTCACAACTACCGAAGGGAAGAATAGGTCTTGAGTCAAGTGAAACTCTCTTTCCTCCTGTTCTGCTGCAAGATCCAGCAGGGCAGGAAAGCCTGTGAGCATCTGGGAACAGTGGTCCCACCAGCCCTCTCCGTGCTGGTGTTGAAGGCTGAGCCAACTCCAGAGCTCAGCTGCCGTGGTCCAAGCACCAGGCAGAGGTGTCACTATCTCTCCAGCTGCAGCAGGGTGCAAACCACAGCTGGTTCCACGTGCAGGGCTGCCTCTCCCGGGCTGGCAGGCTGGCTGCAGCTGGCCTCTGCTCCTGCTGGCAGGGTGGCATTGCTGCTTCTGCTTGAGGAATGCAAACCGCCTGAGCTGGGCTTGAGGATCGGCCAGGAAAAGTCCACAAATAGCAACAGGAAATCAAAATGCCCGCTCCAGACATGCACTAGATATGAGGCCATCCAGCACAAGGAGAAAAATCAAATGCTGGACAATGAAGATTACATCATGCTGTGGATGAACACGTGAGCCCATCCAGATGGGGCCATGCCAACAGGTCCAGATGGCTCAGGAATGCTAACTGCATAGCTACCTCTGTCATCTTTGGTTTTCCGTCTCTCTTTCTTTCCCTGTTTTCCATTCCTTCTGGTGTTCTTCACTCTCCCCCAGAATAAGTAAATAAATCCTCTGACAACTCTGTATAATTCAACTTCATCAAATATCAGAAAGGCATCTGAGACCAGTGGATGGACAACTGCTCTCGACATGGGTCCCTGGCACTTATAGGTATCAAAGGTGCTGGGTGACCTCAGCACACTGTGTGGTTGCTGGGCTTGACACAGTAATGTGTGCCTTCACCTCACCTGGGACTTCAGCTCCAGGTTACAAAGGAGGAGGTTGTAAGGGCTGTTCGCCTGGAGCCTGAAGCATGCAGGAAAATTAAGAAATCAGCATTACTCCTGCTCTGCTGCAGCTCACCCCAGCTGCTTACAGCTGCCTGACTGCTTGCTGTGGCTGCAGCTACAAAGGGAGGGAGAAAACAATTTTGCTGTCCTAGCTAGCAGCCTCTACCTACCACCCTGGTACTAATTAGCAGCAAAGAAAAGAGCACAGCAGCCTCTGTTCACTCCCCAGTATTGACCAGAGCAGCATCTGCTGCTACTCCGCTCTCTCCCAGCACGATAAAAAAGAGCTGAAAACCATGTAAGAAAAACGGAAAGGTATGTGCTTTGCCAGGTCTGAAAAAGAGCTGCAGGCCATTTGCTCATTAATTACTGCTAATCCAGCTGCTGGACTGCTGCCAACGATATTTGACAAAACCTGAAGAGCATGAGAAGAATCAGAGGATGGAAAAGCAACCTCTGCATCACTCTTCTCAATAGATGATGCTGATCCTAACTTTACAACAGGCCAGACAGAGTTACTGTGAAGAAAAGGCACCTCCAAAGAAAGGGAAAGTGCAAAACCATGTGCTGAGCAGCAGGAGGGACTGACATGGGCCTTGAATATCCTGCTAGGGACTGATAAAGACATGACATTCTGGTATTTTATGAGAATGAGCTTGTTACCTCCTTCTCATTTACAAACCAGTGGAGAAATAGTTTGGGAGCCTGAGAACTCAGCCCAGCACTGACCATGCAGCAGTTTGGGGCAAAAATAAAACAGGGTGCTCTCAGCACCAAACTGACAGAGAAGTTAAATTTTGTGTCTGAGCTAGGATCTGGTTGTACAGTGGAGGATGAGGTATGAGTACAGCCCATTCACTGGATTTATAAAGCCCAAATTGTTTGGTTTTCAGTAAGGCCCAGAATGGTCAGGCCAGTAACAGCATGGGCCAAAAGTACTTTAGTTTAAATCCTGATGCTGACCAACGCAGTCATTCATACTGACACAGAAAGATTACTCTGGATTAGCTTGAAGTATCTGAGGTCAGATAGAGACACGTGCAGCCCAGAGGGATAAGGAACAGGAGAAGGGTGAAGGATAGCTGGGATATCAGTGGAGAATAGATCAGCCAAACTGAAAATGTGGCAAATATCATGTGTAGCTGCAAAGTCATTGAAAAAGAGTCCAACTAGTGATGCAAAGTAATAGCTCCTATGGACCTTTCCTGGCAGATACTTACTAGCAAAACCCCACTCCAGTCTTAATTTTTGTTGATCTGCTTCACCCATTGGTGACACTGCTCCTTTTCAGTGAGAATAAGGATGTCCACTTTTTTATCATGAGTAAAAGCTGCATCGCTGCAAGTGACACCCTGAGGATCACACACCAAGAAAATGGCAGAGCCAGGACTAAAATACAGTTCTCCCATTCCCAACAACCTCACTGCAGCACTGTCCATAAAGACAGAGAAACACAACAAAAACAAACCCAACATCATTAAATTGGCAATTCAGTATTTGTGGCTCAACATCACCTCATCAACTGTGAGAGTCTACCACATTTGCTTGGAAAGAAGAGCCACATTTCCAGCACTCCCTGGGCAAAGAGCTCTCAGATTGAGAGACTGAAAAGTCTTTGAAAGAAACCTTCCATCAACAGTCTTTACAAATGTCAGAGCTGGTTTCCTCCTCCCTGAGCTGCCTGGCTTGCAGTCCCTCCCCCCCGAGACAGCAGTGAACTTAGCCAAAAGCACCTGCCCAGCTCCTTCCTTCAACTGTCATGAATGTAGCAGATTCATTTAACATCAAGCTGCTCTGACATGCAACAATTAACTCCTGAGGCTCTGGAACTGGGTCCTCTTCTTCATCCTGGTCTCCCTCTACCTTTTTCCCCTTCTGGAGGGGAAAGCTCTCCTCCAAGTAGTGAGAGGGCTGCAAATATTGCAGAGCCAGAGCAGGTTCTCGTGGTAGACCCCCTGTGCCTTGAACAGCAGAGATGGGCTATTCTTGAGCTGCAGTGCTCCCCCTGGATGTGCCATGCCATCAAAAGGAGGAGCCAGTGACCCTATGACACTGTGGTGGGGAGTCAGCATGGAGGATGTTGTTTGGGCATTGATCTAAGAAAGCTCGCCTGCAGGAGGAATGCTGACAATCCAATAGGAATGTCCACAACCAGTGTAGCATCCAGTTCCCTCCTGTGTAACACAGTTGGTGTCAGGCCCAAGTTGTAGCACTCCTACAGCCTTAGCTGCCAGGTTTCTCCCAAGGGAGCCCTGGCATTCCTGTTGCAGGGGAACTCCTGGCACAAACTGCTCAGCTGAAAGCATTATGTTTTGCATCTATTCTAGGAAAAATGCTAACTGCACTTTGAGCAGGCTTTGCTAATCGGGTCAGCCAGACTGACCTAAATGAACATTTTTCCTAATCAAGACAAAGTCACGGTGTAAAGAAGCCAAAAGCAACTTTGCTGAGGCAGTCAGGGGTGAGTTTCCTCTGGAACAGCCTGGACAGTGATTGTAATAAATGACCTCACACAAGGCATCACCTTTGAGCTCTAAAGATGGTACCAATTACACCAGTACTGGTTTAAATTATGTAATAGTTTCAGGGAGAATAGCCTTGCACAGTGCTGTACGGGGAATTTCTCCAGTCTTAGAAAGTGAGAAGATAAAATAGGACAAGAAAGAAAGGAGTGAAAGAGTATGTGGATATGTGCACTTCTAACTTTCATGAGACCATTTTCTGGCTGATCAATGTGTCAAGGTAAGTGTAAAGCATCTATCACTTGGATACAGACCAGAGCAGAGCGGCACCACATGATTTCAAAGGCAGATTGCCCTGGACAAGTTTAAGAAAATAAGAGTGAAAGGAGAGATACAAAGAAAGAGAAAAGAAAGTGGGTAAAGAAGTCAGAAAGGGTGGTTGAGAGCATAATGCTGGAGTGTTTGGGTCAGTTCAGGAAACTACAGGAAAGGAAAACTTTGAATGATGCAACCGTACAGGAAAGCAGAAGTAAAATTTGTTTTCTTGAGCAGCTGGAAATAAGTTAGATAGATGTAAACACTGCATGGCAGACATGGGGAACAACTGGGTTGAGCCTGCCTTTCAGCATGCTACTTGCAGTCCCTTGCCACTCTGGCCATGCCCTTGGCTCTTCCAACCTTTCAGCTATTTCTGCTCTAAAGAACGTTGCAAAACATGCAGACACCAACCCAAGGAAACAGCTAACAACTTACAACACAAGTTGAGCTCCAGATACAGGAAAAAGTAAAAGATGAGCTCCATGTAAGCACCCACTCTGTCCTAGTGCCAGGCTGAAAACTCGATCGATGATTTCAGTCAGGGGATACCAAACTACACTGAGGCTGCTTGCACAGAAGTCACTTGCAGCAGCAGGAAAAAGATGGTGCCAGCATGGGGATCCAGCCAAGAAAGATGGTGGCTTTGGTTCCACCTTTGTTCTTACTTCTCATCTCCCATGTGGAGACATGAAGTCGCAGCAGTTCAGATGTGAAAATACAGTCCCTGGCAGAAAGCTGGGATTAGTAGGATGTAGTAATCCCAGGACTCAGATTGGCTTGGAATTGAGCCTAACACACTTGGCTCCTCCAGCAGACATGTCTCCTGAAGAACAATGCTCGCCACAAGGTTGTCTGTGAAGCATAGTTGACTGCATTGTACCTCGCTGCACAGACCTGGAATTTCCCTGGGAAATCTCTCAGCAAATTAGGCCAAGAGACAGGTTTTGGGCATTTCTTAGGAGAGCTATAATGGTTTGCTTCGTTGCTGGTGCCCTACCTGTTTTCCTGTAACTCTGCAGCAAGGAGAGTCACCAATGGGCTTTTGTGAACCATCTGGTTTCTTACAGTGGACTGTTCACAACAGGACAAGGATGCATAAGCTTTAGTGGGTTGACTCATCCCTTCCTTGAAATGCACTGGAACAAATCTTGAGAATCAAATTGCTGTATCAAGAACAATCCTGCCTGTGGTTATGTGCAGAGGATCTGCCATGTGACCATCCCAAAGACAACTCCAGGGAGTTAAGCATTTTCATTTCCTTCATTTAACACTGAGAATTCTTTAAATAGTAAATAAGTAATTATTAAATGCTAATTAAACACTGCCTTAAAACCTATGGAGAAATGCTGAGGAAAAAAGGGAGCAAGCAGAGGAATAACTTTTCTCTGAGGAAACACAGTACTAAGTCACAGAGATGTCAGCCTGGCCATATTTTAAATAGTGCAGCTACAACTGAGGCTATGAAATCCCTAGTTCTAAATTCCCCTTCAAGGGGTTGTTTCAGAAAATGCTCTTTTTTCCTAATCCCTGCTCCACCAGAGAGAGCTCCATTCCAGGCTTCAGCAAGAACAATGCAGCACCAATGGGACCAGCACAGCGCCAGTCATGGATGAGACCAGAACAACACAGGATAGGACCAGTGCAGATGAGCTCCTGAGCAGCAGAAGACATTTTGCATCAATGAACACAACACATTTCATTAAATTCAGAATCCACCACACACTATGGTGGCTTCTGAAGCCACCATACAGTGCAAGCTTGTCCACTTGTACGGTACCAAAAGAAGGTACAGTGGGCCAGTCTTAGAGGTTTTCTACAGTCTGATCTATACAAATGAGACCTCAGGTTTGTCCCTCTCTGAAAGTGGTGGTGGAGGCATTGAACGGCTGCCTTATGCACAGGGGATGAGGATCACCTGGCAGACATGGACTGAGCAGTACACAGCTCCAGCATCTCCCAGCTGGTGCTGATCCCTCAGTGGGAGTGGACTGTGTGCACAGATGTACTTCCACCTCCTGCCAAACCCTCCCTTTGTTTACTCTGCAAGCACTTCAACAAAGACCTTCCTGCTTCTCCCCACCAAGATGATGGCTCTGTCTCCACTATTTAACCCTGTTTTGGACATACGCCTTCCTGCACTCCTGCTCTAAGTTGCAGCCTCTCTTCTAGTTCTGGCCCAAGAGCACAGTTAATGGGTTCTCCCACTTTGGCTGAGATGATAATTTAGGACAATGGGTTCCCAGCACATGCAGGCAGTTATCCAACAAATGAATGTGTTTATTTAGGAAGAGTATCCCAAATGTTTATCAGTTTCCTGGCGGATAGGACACGCAAATGATCCACAGTCTCTGGATTAAGTATTTACCTAGAGTCTTCCAAATGAAGTTCAAGTCTTTTCCCCTCTTCTTTATCCAAAGGGAAACATTTTTCCTGGTGGTGACTCTACAGTGATGATGCTCAGAGATCCATGGACCCATGTTCAGCTCTGGTTTCATCCTGCTGCTAGCACTTCTGCAAGTGTAAGTCCCACCATGAGATAGTAAGGAGCAGCAGGGCCACGAAGGGTAGAAACCATGAGATGGATCCAAAGAGACTAATTAAATAGAAGGATATAGGAACTATTATCTTTGGATTCATTTCCATCAGGCCAGGTCTGATGGCCCCATCAGGTCTCTGTATCTGTGCTCCAGATCCTACAGGAATCTGGTTGGTGAGTTCCAAGAAAAATTTGAAGAAAGTAGCCATTCCATATCCAGTACTTGGCAGACTAATCATAAATGTGTTACTGACCAAATTTTACCAGGCAAAGGACTAGAGCACCAAAATGCTTGCTGCATGTGTTCCCACAAGAGATTACCATCAGTCCTGGAGACCCAGCCTCCTGTTACATCAGAGCTCCCCTGTCTAGCAACTGCAAGGGATACGAAGTGGGCGACCAAATCTGCCTGCGCTCTCCATCCTCACTGTGCACTGAGACGGTGAGGGGGAGTTTACAGAGCATGAAACTGGCTCAGACCAAAGGTCAGTCCAACACCTAAGCACTACTTAAGTGCTATTTATGTCCCTGTAGTAGGCATAAGAGGAATAAAAGTGTGTACAGGCTTCCTGTGAGAGTGACAGTCATCCATGGTGAATAGCCTCTCTTCATCTTCAGGGGAAGCTTCCCCTTTGAGTTGCACCAGCATCACTCTCAGCCTAATGTACAGTCCTGCCACTCTCCTCCTCCTGCAGGCCAGGACAATATTAAAGGAAAGAGCACACAGTAAGCCCAGTTTGCACTCAAGGAGCAAACCCACAGAGACAGGCAGTTCTTCTCCCATTCTGTTGTCCCTTTGTAGGCTCCAGAAAATTCCATTTGTCACATTGCCTGGGCATAACGGATCACAGAGTGAAAGAGTGTGTTAGTGTGCATTCCCCAGAGGAGCTGGGACAGCCTGAGACAGCCTGAACAGCCATTCTGCCACTTCTAACTGGAGACCCGAGTAAGCATGCAGGCTATTTTCTTGCATTGATGTCTCTTGAAGGAGGTAAAGTATATGCTTTGAGAAGCATGGAGTCAAAATAAAGCTGTGTTTACATAAATATCCAAAGTCATCTTTGAAGGTGTTTTTTTGCACTATAAAACACAGAAGCAGAGGGAAGAAACAAACCCACTGGGGTACTGGGCTAAAAAGAAACACATGACTCCTGTTTGGTTGGTTTATTCTGGCTTCCTTCTGACAGGAGTGTCACAAACCCAGTGAAGCACAGTGGTGAATCTGACTCAAGAGATAAGTCTTTTGAAGAGTTTCACAGCACTGATAAAAGCTGAATGAAAAAGTAAGAGCTCTCTGAGTGCAGTTGTAATAGACTGTAAGCAAATAGATGGCTGCTTGCAGAAATGATCAGATATGCTGGATTGGGCAGGACACAAAGAGGTGAAATTGATAAACAGGCACGAAGGATTAGCTTTATATATGGTAGGTCCTTTGGGAGAAAAAGAAGAGCAAAGTTGCCTAAGTTCAAGAGCAGTATGTGGCCTCTAGAGCAAAAGGAGACTGACAGTTCTATTAGCAGCCATCCTGTGTAAATCTGGTTAGCAAAAGCTAAGTGAAGAGAGGCATTTTGTGTCCTTTGGAGATTTCCCCTCCAATTAAGCAGACACCACTCTCCATACAATTTTCAAAAACAACCCCTCAAATCCTCACAGTGATAAATCAGTTCCTTAAACCCAGCCTAAAACTTCCCTGTTCCAGTTTATGACCACTCATCCTCCTGCCATGCGCTTATGAAAGAGCCTGGCTCCATCTTCGTAACTTCCTCAGCTGTGCAGATAGGCTTCTGCTAGGTCCTCCTGGAGCTGTCTCTTCTCCAGCTAAGGAAGTCCAACTCCCTCAGCTACTCCTCACAGGAGAAATTCTCCATCTCCCAGTTACTTTGGTGACAACCCCCTTGATGCACTCAGATTTATCCATGTCTTTCTGCTGTCAGGCAGCCCAAAACTGGACACTGTATTTGAGACACAGTTTTATGATTCTCAAGAAAAAGGGGACAATCACATCCCTGGGTCTATCTACCATGTCCCTCCTGCTCCTAGCTGCATTTGCTACTGGGGCACACCAGTGCTCCATGACCCCTGGTCCGTCCGTCCGTCCGTCCATCCATCCATCCATCCATCCATCCATCCATCCATCTATCCATCCATCCCTCCACTCCAGGGGCAGGAGTTGGGGTTTGTTCTTGCTGAATTTCATGAGGTTTCTGTCAACCTATTCCTACAACCTGGGCAGATGTCTCTGAAAGGCAGCCCCTACACATTCAATTATTTTTTTCTGTTGCAAGCACGCAGATCTTTCTGAACATGCATCTACAGATGTGCTTTAATTAATTCTTGGTCTCAGCTCAGACGAACAATATAGAGAACCATTTTTTAAAGACCAAGATGACTCATTAGGCCTGCCAAGGTAGCGGAAAAAAGAGTAGTTTAGACACAACACAATTCTTGCCCCAAAGGAGCACAGACTCTGCAGTAAGGTTCATCCATCTTTTCTTTCTGCTTCCTTTCTGAAAAGAGGGAATCATATTCATGAAAATTTCATACTGACATTTTATGGCTAAAATTCCTGGCCTGTTTTAAGAAAAGTGCCTACTGAACAATATCTGGAAAAGTTTGCCCATCTTTGAAGCAAAGGCACTGGCAACTTTGTGCCTATTGTGCACGGTGATGTTTTGCACAGTTCTATGTCAAAAGAACTTCTCCACACATTGCAAGATCCCAGGAGATTTGTTGGATTTAGTAAGAAAATCCAAGTGTATTTCTTTCATCCTTCCCATTGTCATGCAGAGTGAGAACAAAGAGGGTGATGTATTATGTTCTGGCTCTTGTATTACCAACAGATTTGGTAGGCGAGAAGTGGCTACAGAATCTCTTATATGTATCATCTGCAGGAAGAGAAGGTTTCAGCTTGACTCTCTCACTCCAGCAGAAGTTGTTGTGCTGGCAGTTGGGAAAAAAATCCAAGGGGAAAAAAAAGCCTTTGAAAAAGCGCCTTTCTGCTGTCAGCTGAGCACAACGATGCCTGAGTCACTGCAACATAGGTAAATGAGAAGACAACGGCAAGCTGCTTCCAGAAGCAGCTCTCCAAGCAGAAAAGCCATTTAAATGAGGCAGGACAGAGGCAGCCTGCCTACGGCCACCACTCACTTTAAACACACTGTCCTGGCAGGTGGCACCAGATGGCACTCTTACACAAAAGCTTCTTTTTCACAGGGTCTGCTTGAGGCAGAAGTTGTGTTTTTAACTATAAAAAGGTACCACCTATATTGGTTAGGGGTTCCCTGGCTTCTGACCACAGCCCATGTTGCACCTGGTAAAAGGGCTGGTGCCAATACATACTATTTTCGTTTTGGTAAAGGAATAAATGGTCTTTGCATAAAGCTCCATCCACGCTGGGTGTGTACAGAATTAGGCACAAAGCACAAAACTCCTAACAACAGGTCTCCCAGATATGAGCAGGCGAGGCAAGCGCTCAGTCTCGGGGTGATGTGCCATTGGAAGGTCTGCCTGAACACTGCGGACTCTGTTGCCTCTGGTAGAGCCCAGTGGAATCAGTCCTCGAGGCACAGTGCAATCTCGGAAATTAGGAGCTGGCAAGATCTCTGAGGGATGGGGCTGTCTCCATAATCTCTTTCCCAGACCCCGTGTGCCTGTGCTTGGTGCAGTGCATTTAATATTTATGCAAATTCTGCATCTCTACCGTCTCCCTCACAAAGGAGGCAACATAAAAGGCTTTAAATATCTTTTGTGTAGCAAAGCAGAAGTGGATTCATCAGAGGATTCACCCTCTCCCTGTTCCCTGCTCCCACTGCAAGGGTAGTCCTCAGGGACGCTCACAGTGCTACACCGGGAGCACGGGAGGTGCCAGTTCTGTGAAAGGGGAGTAACAAGCCATTGCTCAGATCTCTGTCCCGGCCAGGCACACTGTCCCACGGCTGCAGCCGCTCAGAGGCTGGCGGAGCCTCGCGTTCAGGCAGTGCTCTGCTGCCCAGCGCCCGATACCCTCGCTCCAAACCACCTCTGGGGTGGGGCCCTTCCCACTTCTGCCTCAGGGCTGGGTCCTGCCTGGCAGAGGGGCTGCAGGATCCCACGGAAACTCCCATGGAGAGCTCGGGCTCTACAGCAAAGAGTCTGTGCGTGTTCTCAGGGAGAGCTGCTGGACTGAGAACTCGCCTAACTCCTGGGAGAAACTGGGCAGTTTCCCTAGAGGTGAACAATGCCCCTTTGGTTCCCTGAGACTGGCAACACATTTTCCTCCCTAGTCACTCTTCCCCCTCACCCTTCTCTCCAAAGTAAATCAGCCCGGCCGAAGCGCCAAGCGGTAGATGCTTCATCTCCCAAATGCCACTCTGAGGAAAAGTTACAGGCAAAGGAGAGAGGAGGCGCTGAGCCCAAAGCTCTCCCGACGGCAGCCGGCCGTGACTCCGGTGCTGCCCGAGCTCACACACGGCAGGTCGTACAGTCCCCGCCTGGCACCGCACACCTCTCCCCAGCCATCGGGCTCATAAACCGTAGTGTACAACGGCCCTGAGATTCCCCGGCGGGGTCTCCTCAGGGTAACAGCGGCCGGGCCAGTCCAGCGGGGAGCCGGCCCTGTGCGACGGCGGGCACCCGGCTACCTGCATCTCCGGGGCCCCCCGGGGCAGGGCGGGGACCGAGGAGAGCCCGCCGCCGTGTCCAGTCCCCGCCGGCGGGGCCGGCCCGCCGGAGCGGGGGTGCTGCCGGCGGTCCCTTACCACATTGCTGAGAAAGTCCGCCTCGCTGAAGTCGCCGAAGTCGAGGAAGCCGGTGCCGGCGGCGGGGAAGAGCCGCTCGGCGGGGAAGGGCTCCAGGATACTGTCCATGGTGCCCGCGGCGCCGGGGCTCGGCCGCCCCCCGCGCTCGGCCGGCCGGGCTCACTGCGGCC
>VZRH01006604.1:110648-129824 GCA_013397555.1 Urocynchramus pylzowi
GGCAGCCCCCGCACCGCCGGGCGGGGCCAGGCCGGTGGCTGCCCGGGGCCCCCGTGCTCCTCCCGGCGCCGCGCAAGGACCCGAGGGCGCTGCTGGTCCCCGGCGGAGCCGTGTCAGTTTGAGAACTGAGCAAACCCTCCTTTCAGCAGCCGGCCGGCCGGCTTTGGTGGTTCCTCTGCATCCCTCGGGGAGCAGCGCCGGGAAGGATGGGCGTTCCGCGGGGTCGGAGCCTGAAGGGCAGCCGGCAGGGAGGTCTCCTTGCCCCCGCTCCCCGCAGAGGGCTTGCAGGTAGGCCTGGCTGCAGCAGCACATGTGGCCGCTCTGTAATTAAAGAGCTGGGCGCTATTAAAGAGCTTCAGGAAGATTATATGGTTTCAGATAAATAGGATTATGGATCCCTGTCCTCTCTGATCATTACTCCAACCAACACTCAAGAAAACCACTTATAATAATCCCGTTGAAGAAGCCCTGATGTTTTATTAATCTGTTCCTATTTCTATGTCTCCACAGAGAACAGACTGGAGTCCCAACTCCAAGGAGGGGCTTTCTTGGTCACAGGCATCTGGAGAAAAAAACCCAAAGATAGCAGTGCATCTCTCCTGGGGGAAACCTGGCCAGAAGTTGCCAGTGGTGAGGGTTCTGGCAAAGAAGTGCTGATTTGAAGCTCGCTGGAGCCTGTGCTTGAACTGGACATGGGGTTTTCATGCATCCGGGCTCTTGCTCCACATTCTCCATGCCTGTCAGAACTAACAGTACAACCCTAGGTGCTCCTTGGCTACTGGTTGCACAAGCAGCCACATCCTGCACACAAAAGCCTTTATACTTACACACACAATGAGCTCTTTCAGTTACATTTACTTTTACCTTATGTTTCAGTCAAGTGTAAAGAGCCTTTGGGTAAAAGGTCAGAGACATAAATTCAGCCAGGATGGAGTTGTGCTGAGAAAATAATGCTGTTCCTACTTCCTAAATGGTAAAGAAACCTCTTTGTTAATGGGAATGCCAGTGGGTTTAAAGGGGGAAACACAAAAACCTTTGCCACTCTTCTTCTAAGGGAAGAAGAAATATGTCCAGACCCTTCAGCAAGAAGTAAACCTGTCTCCAAGTAAGGGGGAAGATGCCTTTCCTTTAACATCCCAGTCAGCAGGGTTCTCAGCTGCAAGGAATAGACAGACCGAGTCCTGCCATAGCAATGGAGTGACAGCCAGGGTCACAGTGCATGGACAGAGCCACAGCAGGGGCAGCTTCCCCTCCTGCCACTAACCAAACACAGATATCACTTCCCTAACTATGAAGAGTCGCTGGTGAAACCAAGACCTTCTGGTTCAGTGCCTCGCCCAAGCTAACAAATGGAAGCCTCTTCTCAGGACACACACTGTATTTATCCTCAGGCCGAGGAAGCTCAGATGGTGTCAGCTACGGTTTGCACAGCATGGGTGGCAGTGTCATCAGAAAAGGTCAAGCAAAGTAAACCTCACTTGTTTGTCTGTGCTCTGGAGGGAAAATGCTTTGGCACAGTCAGATAGGAGCTGTGAAATCCATTCTGGAGATTAAAATATCTTAGAAAAAAAAAAAATTGCCTGGTCTGAAACCCTGCTTCTATTCAGTGCTTTTAGTATTGAGTGTAACTGCCCAGATGCAGCTTCTCTGCCTATCACTGCTGCACCTTTGCAGGCAAGGAAGAATCATAACAAATATCCTGTTTTGGTGTTGAACAGGAAAGCTGTTCTGTCCCATCTTGGAGAGCTCTGATGGGAGCCTCCATCCCTAGCATTTGTGTAGAGCTTTGAAATGGATGCTTTGCTTATGTCAGGCATGAGTGCAGTTCACGAAAGGCAATGGAAATGTCATCTAGGTGGTCAGAGGGTGTTGCTACTGACCCTCTGGAGCCAAAAAGGAGAGTTATTTCTGCAGGCAAGCAGTTTTGTGCTCCAGAAGAGACTTGGAGACAGGTAAATTGTTGATGGGTGAGGGGAGGTGATTGCAATTCAGAAAAACTCAGATGTGCTGCTGCAGCTGGCCATGGGTGCCTGCAGCAAAGGGGGTAAAGGACAGGCTGAGTGGCACTCAGCTGAAGCAGAGGCCTGGCGACTGCAGCACTTGCAACTCTTGAATAGAGAATCTTTAAAACCAAGTTCTGCAGCCATCTCTTGGGACATAAATACAGCCGAGCAGGAAGCAACCTTGGGGCAGGGGCTGAATTATATGATCATTAAAATTCCTTCTCAGCCCAGCTTTCTCTGATTTTATACTTAGATTTATTTGCAATCTGATTACAGCAGGAGATTGAAATAGCAATCAAGTATGTTCAGGCTGAACAAGTCAAACTGACAACAGGTAAGTCTTCTTGGCCTCACAATATTTGGTACTGTAAATACACATGTATGACCAACCAAGCTAATTTTATCACTGCTGCGAAGTGAATCATCAGTCCATTTCTCAGAAGAAAGGGATCCTGCTCTCCTGAGCTCCATCCTGCCTGGCCCTGCTTCCACGGCATGCCTTTATGTCCATGGAGCAAGAACTGCAAGTCTCTCATTGCATCACTTTGCATTTGCTTTGCCTTCACCATGCATTGTTGTGGGCTTGAACACATGGACACCAATCCGGGCCATTTGGCTACAAGCCAACCTGAAACTTTTGGTTCCCCCACCCAGGACTGTGCCAGGAGGCTTTACAGACTCTTTGAGGATGAGTGTTTCTTGAGGAATGTAGGGTGAAATGTCGGTGATTTTTGGTCTGCTGCATGCAGGCTCTGTTGTTACAGGAGGGGTCATCTGCGTAGTGTTTGCAGCCTGGACAGCTGGTATGGGAATGATTCATGCTGTTAAAACTGCTTTGCTTTGGAGGTCAGGCTGGCTCTTTAGGACTGCCACCAAAGACAAACTTTTACTTCAAGTCTGTGAAAGACACTATTTGTCCTGTTTATTTTTCCAGCGTTGGTGTTCATATGGATGGAATATACAGTTTCTACCACAGCCTGTCTTCCTAGCCACAAAGGTTTTTTGGAGTCATGCGGACTCCATACTTTGGCTCTTCAGTAGCTCTTTGCAACAGTCTTGCCTTCATTTTGCTTTGTCTTTTCTCTGGATTTGATTTCTTCTCTATATATTGCTTTGTTGCAGTTTTGCTCACTGTTTTTTGCACCATGGACAGAGGGAGCAACTGCTGCATTGTAGGTCCCCTCTGCTCCTGAAGGCCCACTGAGAAGAAGGTGAGGATGGAAATGGGACTTTCAGTCTAATTTAAAGAACAGGTACTACAGTCCCCAGACAGGCTCTTAGGAGTCAGGTCGTGTGTGATGGCACAAGTAGTTGCATATCCAACCCTTTGGTTGTGATGTCTTCATTCAGGTTTTTATGGGAACAGTTAAAAACCCAGGAAAAAGTCAAGATAGAGAGTGATACAGCAAAACATTCTCTAGCAAAAGGTACCTTTTGAGGAAGGACTTGCAATCATTGGAGCCTTTCTTTGCCCTCTGATCCACAGCCCTTCCTCATCCAGGAATCTCCCTTTGGATTTCCTTCCAGCGGCTGGTTAAAACTCTCTCTGTTGCACACACACTTCTCTCTCCAGCCAGCATCAGCTGGTTTCCATTTCCTTCTTCCTGCTGTGTGCACTCCTAGCCAGGTACCCAGCACACCTGTTCCCACCACCAGCAAGCAGCAGTGGGACAGGGAGGGGAGCGAGTGCAGAGATCACACCCATTGCAGCTCCCTGCTAAAAGAGAAGGGGGTAACATCTGTGAAAAAAGAGTGTTCATAGGTCAGCTGCCACAACTGAAAGAGGGAATTAATTGTGTTCTGCATATTGCTCTGTGTGCAGCTGCACATGACATCAAATTAAATGTCTGTCTGCAAGCAGACACACTTCTTTAATGACCACCAAATCCAGGTAGGTGTGAGCCATGCTGGAGCACTGCAGAGAAGTGCAGACATGTGTCATAAGGAAATGTGGACCACAATGTGTGCTTTTTCCCCCCCATATTGCTTAGGAAGTAGAGGGGAAAGTGAAGAGCATATTAATTGCATGTTTGCATATGGCAAGGATCCATGAATGCTGTGGTTTCAGTGAGCACCCTAATGCTATGTAGAGAATGAAAGGGAAGCCACAGAGCTCAGCACTGCAATTATTATTCTTTCTGGGGTAAACTTGGGGCCCTTGGATAGATTTAAATGAGCCTTGCAAACAAGGAGCGAGTGATAGACTAGGAAGGAGGAAAGACCTAGGAAAAGGAAAGCCTTGAGTACAAGACACCGAACCCTAGGAACATCCCTTCATGGAACCCCTTTAGTCTCCTGGGAATGTGGCTGAGCTGCCTGTGGTTGTATGACTTTCTGCCAGTATGACAGAAAGCAAAGCCCCCAAATAGTAAATGTGTGCTGTAACAAAATATGAGAAATGAAAACTCACCACTTTGGAAGTAACTGATATAGGAGGAAAAATCTCTTTGTGAGTCCTTCATTTCTTCATGGCAAGCTAAGACTGTTCCTTTGCCTTGTCACACACAATCTCCCCTTCCTGCTCTATACCTCAGAAAGAGCATAGGCTGGCAATCTCCCTGGAGAATCAGACAACTTTCAGGCTGACTGGGTGCAGAGTAACTTCAATATGAGGGCGTCTCCTTTCCAGCAGTTTGTTAGCGTTTGCAGACACTATGTGAATGGGGAGCTGTAGGACAGCAGAAGAGAGTGGCCACCTTTGCTTCCTATGCACTTCTTTTTATTTACTAGGCTTTTAGCCTTCATGGTTGCAAGATGTGCTTGCAGAAGGGATCCAGGCAGACTTCACAAGGTTGGAGACAACCTGAAGAGTCATTCTTAGGGGAATGTATCGCCTCTTTTCTCCTAACCATTTCCTACAACTTAGATCTTTCCCTAGGAAGGATGACGAACTGCACACTCTGAATTTTACCCCAAGAAGATACCTTGCATCAAGGAGTGGGAAGCAAATGGCTTTGGTACAACAGCTGAAGAGCTGCTGGAACAGGACTGGATGAGTCAGGCCAAGGGATGGCAACAACTCTGCTTTGACACACTGTATGTGCCATATAGAGTCAACTCCAAACTCTCAGTTACCCACATGAATGACTAGAGGGCAATCCATGCAGATTTGTGCCACTTAACTCCTCAAGCATGGTAGAGAAGTTCGACATTCATATCTTGGCTACATCCAATAGAATCTGCCCTGGTCAGAACCAAGTAGATACAGCACACACAGGCTGGTCAGGGGAGTGGGAGGATGATGCTCCCTGTACTGACAAGGGTTAAAAGCAAAGTCCAGATCCACAAGAAATCCTGTGAGGAGAAAAGCACAACCCGGCAATTCAGGCATGTCTCACCCCCGTTCAAATGACATTGTTTCAGTGCTGTCTGCCTCACCCCTCAGTGGTAATTACAGACTTTCACTACAGGGGGAAGAGAACACGGTGGAAGAAACCTTCATTACAGACATCTCCTAGAGAAAAGCAACCCCAGTGTAAAGTCTCAGGCACATAGCCAGGATCAGCCACCAAAGCAAAACACATTTAGGACAAAAATAAAAGGGGGAGAAGTGTTAAGTGCTTTGGGAAGATCAGAAGCCCACCAGGTTGGCTGCTGTACAGTGCTGAGTGTGGGGAGCACTTTGGAGGAACTGGAATGCTGCCCTGCTTTTAAGTGGTGCGGTTTGCATTTACATTCTTCCTTCCTTCCTCCTTCTCTGGGTGCTTGTTTTCCCTGATGTCTGCATGTGTCCCTTTGTCACCCCTGGCAAACACCAATGGGCTGGGAATGGATGGTTTTCCTAAGCTTCCTAGCTTGATGTTTGTCAAAGGGGCACATAAAGCTGTAGGTGTCCTTGGCTGACCCCTCTCCCTTTTGTACACCTAGCTTAAGATATACACTCTAGCACAGGCTTCTTGTACTCAAAGCTGGGGGCTCCTTCTTATCTTGTGTATATTACAGGGCCCCAAAGTTTGAGTTTTGTTACAAAGGATGCAAGAGGGTTTTTCTTCCCAGTAGGTCATGCATCTGTTACAGCCCATGATCATTTCCTATTGCTGTGGTGCATCTGTCAGGCTTGGTGTTGACCTTCCCTCAGGTGGCTGACACCTCTGGCAAAAAAATGGTCTCATTCCTGCTGCTTTTCTTCCTCATTCCAACTTTCTATTGACCAGTGGCATAGGTCCAAGCTAAGTTGCTCTTTTTACCCCTGGGCATTCACATGTGTGAAACTGAGAACCACTGTCATGGCATGGTAAACTCAGTGTTTGTGGGAGAGGTCACTTCATTGACAAAATTTTCCTACAGAGCCCTTTTTTGTTGCTGGTGGTGACACCTTGTTCTTGCAGGATGTGGGGTTTGATGCTACATTAGAAAGATCCTTCAAACCAACAGGCCTTGTCCCCAGGCAGCTAACAGCAGGGATGGGAGAGGACCAGGAGGAGAAAAACATTCAATCAGAGTGCTATTAAGATGTGTCTAGGGAACTGGCTGAATTTTAATTGTTCTCTCCTACTCAGTGAATGAGCACAGGAAAAGATTTACCTTCTGGCCTTTCCATTTGGGCATGTTGACATTTCCAGGCGGCACTTTCCTCTGATGGAGAGGTTTGACGTCAGGTGGACTGATTAAAGCCTGCAGTGCCTCTGACTCATTTGGCTGCGTCCTGTGCAAGGGGATTTGTAACGTGTCTCTTGTCTTTCTTTCACTCGTTATGGTTGGTTTTAAATAAATAAAGCTAAGCTCAATTCACAACTTCAGGGAAGATGCAACTCGGCTCAGGCTCAAATATGCATTGCCATGGCAACAGATGCTGTCAGGCACACACAGACACACAGACGTGTCACTCTTGGCAGCGAACTCCCCTGCCCTCCTCTCCCTGCCCAAGCCGTGCATAGGGCTGGGGCAGGATGCAGGAAAGCCAGGTGAGGCTGGCACTGTCCACACTACTTGGGCATGCAGCTGTTCCTGGGAACTGGCCTCGCTGCTCTCCCAACCTCAGGAGAGCTCACCTGGGCCAGCCAACTGCTCTCTTGTGGAGCAACAACTACTTTGAGGTAAGCCCTGGTGAATGAAGTTGCTCCCCATGTGACTTTCTCAACTTGCAAAAAGGAGGGGAGGGACTACCTGGATCAAAAAGTCTCATACAGCTGCTGCCAAGTGTGGCATGCTCTCCATGCACACTTGGCAGCATTAAGATCAGGATTAAGATCTGAAATAAAGAAATAAAAATTATCAGCTGCTTTCCGTTAAGACCCACTGAGCAAATCCCTCATGATTGCTAGAGAGATGCCCAGCAAGGAAACAGAAGTGGGGAGAAATGTGGTTTCTGCAGCTGGCTGTGGGGTAGATAGCTTAGCCAAGGCAAGGCAAGGCAAGGCAAGGCAAGGCAAGGCAGTAGAGTCCCTGGGTCCTCTGTCCCAGAGTATACCTGTGTCTCCTTGGCATACTGAGCATGTCCCTTTGGTGCTGCCATTTCCTGTACAGCTTTTGATTCATCAAGAACTTGAGTATAGCAGCAGCCTAAAACATGAAGCGTGAAACACGGCCAAAGGCACCGTCACTAAGTTCTTGAGCCTCTTTGAAGTGCTCAAGAACTCCCTGCCCGTGGCTCTGCACCTGTGCATCTCTAACATCCACTGATTATACAACCATCAAAGTTGGAAGAGAACTTTAAGATAACCAAGTCCTAACATCCACC
This sequence comes from Urocynchramus pylzowi, assembly GCA_013397555.1. Taxonomy (NCBI): domain Eukaryota; kingdom Metazoa; phylum Chordata; class Aves; order Passeriformes; family Fringillidae; genus Urocynchramus; species Urocynchramus pylzowi. The sequence continues at coordinate 118,332 of VZRH01006604.1, forward strand.
CATCAGTATCTTGGTAACCCTTAAACCACTAAACCATACCACCCAGCACAGGTCCAGATTCCTCTTAAACACCTTCAGGGATGGTGATTTCACCACCTCCCTGGGTAATCTATTCCAATGTCTGAGCACCCTAACAATGAAAAAATCTTTTTCTAATACTTAATCTGAATCTCCCCTGTCTCAACTTAAGGCCTTTTCCTCTGGTTCCTTCACTCCAGGCATGGTGGAAGAAATCAGTCTCTCTACCTGGACAGCACCTCAATGTTCTTTTTAAAGTGAGGGGCTCAAAACTGGATGCAGCACTTGAGGTATGGCCTCACCAGTACTGAGTACAGAGGGGAGATCACTGCCCTGCTCCTGCTGGCCACATTGTTGCTGATACAGGCCAGGATGCCATTGGCATTCTTGGCCACCTGGACACACACACACTGGATCATGTTCAGCCACTGCTGACCAGCCCTCCAGGTCCTTTTCTGCTGGGCAGTTTTCCAGCCACTCTTCTCCAAGCCTGTAGTGCTGCTTGGGGTTGTTGTGACCCAAGTGCAGGACCCAGCACTTTGCCTTATTGAACCTCATGCAGTTGTCCTCAGTCCATCGATTGAGCCTGTCCAGATCTCTCTGCAGAGACTTCCTACCCTGAAATCAGATCAACACTCCCACACAACTTAGTGTCATCTGCAAATTTACTGAGGGTGCCATCAATCCCAATGTCCACATCATCAATAAAGATGTTAAACAGGACCAGTCCCAAAACTAAGCCCTGGGGAGCACCGCTAGCAACCAGCTGCCAAATGGATTTAGCTCCATTCTCCACAAGCCTCTGGGCCTGGCCATGCAGCCAGTTTTTCACCCATTGAAGAGACCACCCATCCAAGACACAAGCAGCCAGTTTTTCACCCATTGAAGAGACCACCCATCCAAGACACAAGCAGCCAGTTTTTCTCCCATTGAAGAGACCACCCATCCAAGACACAAGCAGCCAGTTTTTCACCCATTGAAGAGACCACCCATCCAAGACACAAGCAGCCAGTTTTTCTAGGAAAAGATGTACTAGAGAAATGAGACATTCTGGTTTGTGTGGCAAACAGGGCTAACAGTGTTGCCAGATCCTCCTTTCTCCAAGTATCTCAGAACATTCAGCAGCTTTCTCATAGCCTGGACACCTGAAGTCCTGGAAACATGGAAACTTCTTGCCTTCCCTGCTCTTAGGTGACTCCTGACAGTTGCAGGGAACTGGCTGAAAATGCGCCCTGCTGGCTCCTACATAGGCAGGCGAACCTAGGAAACCATCATTTACTGGTTTTAATCCTATTATTTTTAGATCACCCCATTGAGTGAGTTCTGAATTACAGTTTTTGGTTTGGCTTGTGGGCAAGCACAATGCCCACAGGAAAGTGTCTTAGTGCTGTCCCACTGACCTGAGCTGCACCAAGAGGCAGCATATACCCCATTGGACTTGTACAGGGGCAGGAAGGGGCACAAAACAATTGAACCAAGAATCCAGCCTTCCCAATAGATCTCTAGGGCTGGGGAATGCTTTCTAACTTAATCCTCATTTTGTAGGTTTAATGCTTTCCCATGGGGGGTGCCATGTCTTTTTTCTACCACAGATGATTTGAAATTAACCTTACCTCCTACAGTCACTGCACCCTGCCACACTGGGGAAGTTAATAGCATCGGAAGAGTTTGAACTTGTGAAATGTTTCTATGACTGCATAAATTGAGCCACATTACCATGACAAATCACTGAAATCTGAGAAATCTAATTTACAACACAAATTTCTTTTTGTGTGTGTGTGTCTTTCCCAACTCAAATTCAAGTCAGAGATTGTCTGGAATGTGCAGTAACTCCAATCTAGCAGAACTGTGGGTGTAAGAAGGATGAAAAACAATTGCATGAGGTCTCCAGGGCTGGTCTACAATGACTCCAAACCCTAAATTGCTTATCCCTTGAACGTGGTTTACAGCAGCAATGGATCCTGGCAGAGCTGTGTAACCAGCACTTAAATAAAGGGGAGGCAGCAAGACCTCCTGAATCAGTGGCATCTGTTCTGGGAAGGGCTTGCCCAGAAACAGCCACAGCAAGAAGGTACTGAAACCCACTGTCTCCTCCTAGAAACAGAATTGATGGTCACAAAGTAAAGACCCCTGCAACTAGCACTGGCCTCTGATTAAAAATAAATCCTTTCATGCACAGACAGTGGTTAGAAAAAGGAAAATATTGAACTGCAGTGAAATCTTAGAGAGTTCATGGCTGGACACCTTGGAGTGGAAACACAAGTAGCATCAATTCAGGTAAAACTCTACACCCCCAGCCACTGGGATCAATGTATAAGAGTACTCCCTTCTCTCAAATTTAACTTCTTTCACAATAAAGCTGATTTTTATGGTGCTTTTATTTGGGATAGTGTGAAAGTAACTCAGGAACGACAGAGATGAAAGCCACCTCTGAAGCCAGGAAAATCATGATTCTCTGTAAACAGTTGGTGTTTTGCCCCAGTATGGGAATTAGCATCATTATTTCCAAGTGATAGGGGCTGCCGCTGTCTCTGCCAGAACAATAAACAAAACAAAGCACTGTGGTGTGGTCTTCCTACCCCCTGTATTCTGCTCCCAGGACTAGCAGACAGCAGAGATATTTGGGCACTTAGCAGGCTCACTTCTTCCTTTAAAATGCACTAAAGGAAGTAGTGGTAAAATACATTATATGAATGGCCCACATAACTTACTGCTGTCACTTATAACTGAGAAGGAACTGCAAAGAAAGGAACGGATATTTATAGGGGTGAAAACATCCTTCTTTATTCCGACGGCATGGCTTCAAAATCCTATGAACCCTTTGCAGAATTCAGGTTTTCATAAAGCACCTGAAACAGGGGTTTAAAAATGGAGATCTGTTGAAAAACCTCAGCACCCTAAAGTCCACATCAAACCAGAAATGTTCCCCATGAGCAAGTTAATATATAAATACACTTCACATCATATCTTTATTTCTGTGGAAGACCATTAAATTTCCAGGAAGTACCCAGTGCTTCCTGGCACATACCAAGAGAGGTCATGACCTGAGCAACAGCTGTAATGATCCCATCACAGACAGAATATTTTGCAGTATTCTACACAAATATTAATTCTGGTGCCAGCAAGTAGTTTTGCCTGGTCTTTTGCTGCCTGATAAATCACATGTAAGTCACTCTTCCCTCACTGCAGGCTGCCATCCTCTCCTTCTTGACCAGATACTCAGTGGATTATTTTTGTCTCAGATCACATAGTCCCAATGGTGCAATTACACACTGACCTCAAAGACTTGCTTTTAAAATTACCCTTCTTTAGCAAACCCTCTGTCTAGTGGGTTGGGTGGTTTTCTTATTTTTTATTTTTATATCTAAATGGTTAAATAGTGGGTGTGGTTGGGGAAAGAGGAAAAGAAGAAAGAGAAAGAAGCAGACAGAGCAAACAGTAGGGGAGACAGTTGTGAGGGTCACAAGTGCACTCAGGAGGGGGACATCCATGTACTCCAAAGAGAAGGCACTAGGCTTCCTCTCTTTCCTCAGTAACATCTTCTCCTGGAAGGTCAGTTCTTCCTGTCAAGAATTGCCATTTCACTACAGAGACAGTAACAGTCCCTCTTCCTCATAGCTACAGCTAATGATTTATTCTTGGGAACCACTACCTAAACCAGAGACCAAACAAACCAGCAACTTTCAAATATGGCGTGAAACTTAGAACTTTCCTGTAAGTGCTCACAGATGTTAAACATTTTACAAACAGAAGAGACAGAAAAGCAACTCAGAAGGGCTCTGAAGGGCCTAGAGGCAAACAAGCATAGGACTGGGGTAGACAATCTTAACTGTAGACTTGTGTTCACAGTGAAACCCATGTAGGACAAGTGTCATTTATCCATGTTGTTATTCAGCTGACAGTTCCATCAAATTTTTCAAAGTCTTCATAGAATGCATGAAATCTCTTCAGGAGAGATGAGCATCTTCTTTGAGGATGATGAGCTGGAGGAAACAGAACAACAGTCTGTCCTTGCAAGGAAAAAAAAGGGAAGCAACTCACAGGCTAACAGGAGAAACTTCAAATATGCTGCAACTTCTCACATCCAGGTTGCACACACTACTTTTTGAGTTTGCTACACAAGGGCTTTCCCCTCCACACTATAAATAGCTTTTAAACCCATCTGGAATGGTTTTAAGGCTGATGGGAGCTGCAGTGAATTTGCTCCAAGTGATAAAAGGAACTTTTGCTGGGCTGGTTGTGAAAGTTGGCCTTCTAATAGCCACCTGTCAGCTGAGCAGTGGCTGCTCTTCCATTGTGCTCATAATGGTCTCCTTCATCCTTCACATCTTCAGGCGTGCATATCTATTCTACACTGTTCTGCACACCTTATTTTCTGTAGCCTTTTCTGCACACTGGCTATGTCTCCGTCCTGACAGGATGAGCTCCCTTTGTGTCAAACCTTACCAGCAAAAGGTCAAGAGTAGTACTTGGAGAGGAGGCCTGCAAACAGTGTCCTGATGTATTTAGGAAGGCAACTGTCACTCAGGTGACTCCTGCTCTGCATGGGAGTTTGATTGTGTAGGACAGATATGAACACCATCAGATTGGAAATGATCTTTGAATGTTCCAGATGTTTGGGAAATGACAATCCTTTTCCCTTTGCTCATCCTGCAGCTCCCCTTGTACACAGCATCTTTTCCCCTTCTCCACTTACTACACCATTGCACTGGGGTGTTGCCCTTTGCTGTTGCACAGCTGGCTTCACCCACACCTGCAGTGACTGCATTTTATGGTGGGTGAACTGATCTTTGGTTTGGAGAGGGTTTTTTTGTCAATTTTGTGAAAAGCTTTTGAAGCCTGTGAAATTGAAATGTACTTGATACCTTGCTGGAAGAGACAACAAAATGGTTAGCACAACCTTGGCTGGGGCAGAGAGTAGTATCAGAGCTCCAGTTAAGTGATACCTATAAATGCTGGCAAGGGACACAGTGAGGATGAACAGGCATCTGTGTACTCACCACTTCTCTCATTTGGGTTTAAAAAGCCAAATCCACCTACCAACATTTGCTGAACAGAGTTTGTTTTGTGAATATCAGTCAGCAAGATGTCAGTCAAAGGTATTCATCTATATAAAAAAAAAATAATTTCAAATTCCAAACTCTGTTCTTTTAATGAGCTCTGGTAAATTTGTTCCCTTTTACAGTCCTGGGGTCAATCAATTAGCAACTGCCTGGGGGTGAAACTTAATTAAGCTCAGATAATACAACAGAGGTTTCACCTCCTTGCCCTCCCTCTATACACATCCTCATTTACACATCTGGGTAAAAGCTTCACTGCAAAGCCTGGAGAGAGCAATTGCTTCAAGCAGAGTCTCTGAGAGCACATCTGAGCTCCCAAAAAGCATTGCAAACTCTTGCATCATGCAGAGGCAGGAGAAGGCAAAGCAGCTAGGAAATGAGAAGATCCACTCTGGCAAGCTGCTGCCACGGGGATAAGGTGTCACTGGGAACAACAAAAGGTGGTTTTACTGAGGAAACGTGGTGCCACGACTTATTAGTCTTTCAGCAGAAGCAGGAATCCTAGCGCTGCTCTGATGGTGCTGCTCTTGCAGCAGGAGCGAGCCAGCCATTCAGGACTAGTCTGACAAATCTGGCTCCAGCTGCTCGACTTTATTAACGACAGAAACCCTGGAGGGGTGGGATCCAGAGGCATCACAGCGATTTTTTTCCCCTTTCCTAAGCACAAAAGACAGAAGTGGAATGTAGCTGAGGAATGCTTCGCCCTTGGAAGGGATGTAATAAATCTCCTTGGATGTGATATTTGGTTTATTTTGTGGGAGTCATTCAAAAGGAAAATGCAGATTGTGGGGCTTAGTGCTCAGCCTATGCTGGCAAAGGATCCCCGACAAAGAATGTCCATTGGCAGGGAATTTCCTGACTTTGCAAGTGAGCAAACGCCTCTTTCTCAGTTACTCTAAAAGCTGTTTTGTTATTATATAAAAGGTTCTATAAAGCAGACAATGATCAGTTCTACTCCAGATCCACCAGAAGAAGGACAAGTAATCATCAGCCTTATTTGCAGGAGGAAGGATTTGTGCTATGCTCGAGAAAGTGCTTTTTCTCCAGGATGGCCTCCTGGGCCGCAGGGGGCTGCCGGGGAGGCTGCGGCATCCCAATTGCTGGAAGCATTTAACGCCCACGTCACACTCTGCTCCCGGGTCACTCCACCTTGGAGAGGGGGCCATCGCTTCAGAGATCTCCTAAAGTCCCTGCCAGCCCTCTGGTGATTCTTACTGTATGATTATTATTTAATAGCAGGAGTTGCCACCTTTGGGATAGGGGCTTAAGGAGGATTCTTCCTGTGCCTAAGGTCACTGGACCTAGGGATGCTTTAGCAGGCAGTGGTCAGGGAAGAACAAAACAGAAGGGTACTGGTGTGCAGATGGATTGGATTTACTGCAGCAGGATGGCAAAGAAAAAGCCCAAAGGTGGCTATGAACCCACCACAGAGCAGAATGACAGCAGGCTCACTGACAGTGGTGGTAGGGAGGAGGGAATGGATTTATCCTGGGTTCTAAGGTCTACAAGAGAACTCCATGAAGAGGTCATGACAGAGGTCAGATGAATGGCTGTAAGCCACCTGGGAACCCTAAACCATGTTTGAAGGGGATCTGGAAGGGAAGAGGAGCAGACTGCATGGAGCCAACCAAAGCTGTCCGCAGCAGTTCTACCATTGAGACAATCACCACAGTAGAAGGTACAGGGGACAATCAGACATTAGGGGTATCCAAGCTATTTTTCCATAGTAAATACTTAATTATTGTCACTGGTGGTAAAGTTCCAGCTGTGGAAAGCCCAAAGCCCTTCCACCTGCCTGGTTGGATGGAAGTGGGGTAGCCTGAGAAGGCAGAGCTACCATTAGAGCACCAGAACACCTGGGGAAAGGTGTGAGTGTGGTTCCTACACACACTCAGTGTACCCCAGAAACTGCCCAGGCTATGAGTGGTGGCAGCACTGATGGAGACCACAGTTCAGAGGGGTCAGCCACATAAGCCCTTATCTTGTTGTTCTGCTCATCCTCCAGAAATACAATCTTGCTCACTCTATCAGGTTACTAGAGATTCCCCTTTCTCATCTGCTTATGAAAAGAGATTAAAAAGGATACCAGATATTTGCTAAGATTTTGATTTCCTAGAAGAGAACATGTTTGCAGTGCTCAGTGGAGGGATGAAGGCCTCTGCAATAGATTGTAAGAGTCCTTCAGGTTGCTGCCTGCCATTGTCACCTGCTGGAAATTACATGTTTTCAGTGACTCCTGTCTTGTCAGGGAACACAAATATCTTCTGTGTTACACCCTGTGTTTTCACAGGGAGAGGAGGTGCCTGTGTGAAGCAAGTGACCTTATCAAGGAATTAGCACTCTTGGGTTATTACCAGGGCTGGACTGAGCCCTGCTGAGCCCTTTGCTGCTGTTATCACTCCTATTGATTTTACATTTATAGAGAGCTGCAAATTTACACAGTGCTTAATAAACACAAAGTTTCCTGGACTGCAACTAGTATAGGAGAACTAGGAGGCATAAAAAAAACCCAAACCAAACAAACCAAAACACAGCACAATTTTTAAAAAAACAATTACATGACATTTCTATGTTATTTTTTCCACTACAATTACAGGCTGAAGATTAGGGGAGCTGTTACCACACTCCCATACAGTCACACACACATCAAGACATTGCAAGAGCAAACAGATCCAACATCTTCCCAGACAAAATGGCAATTTTGTACCATTTATCCCACTGACATCATCCAAAGTCTTGGACAGAAGGGTCTAAATCGCATCGGGTAAGAGTAAACCAGCAGAAGACCTTGGGTTCTATTCCTGCTCTGCCACTTAAAATTTCACCCAAGCTTTCCAAAGATGCAAGCATTTTCCTCCTTCAAGAGTGGGGCCATGGGTCTTAGACCGGGATACAACATGGGACATTGCTGGACTGAGGTATTTGTGAGCAAGAAAGTGATAGTTGAATTAATTCCCTCATGGCACAGCACCATTATCATCACAACCATTTTGACTGTGGACAAATTATTTGTTCGTCAGCTTAAAGATTAAAACCTTTTGTCTTGTGGGTATTTAAAGAATAGTTTTTTTCTAAAGGAAGGTCTGAGAGCAGAATTAACATCCCCGTCACCTCCACCATACAACTGAAAGCATCACTTTGTGTGACACTTTGTGGCAGAGAGACTCAAAAGAAGGAAAAGGAATAGCAAACACAACCACAGGGACAGAGAAACTGGAAGATGCAAGGGAAAAGTGGAAGTCATGTGGCTTTGACAAAAGGGAAAGGAGCACATGCTGAATCCAGATATTCTCTGAGGAATTAGTCAGGTAGGTTGAACGGTTTCTAAGTGAAAGCAGTGGTTTAGGCTCCAGATCTGAGTCATCACACACTGGTCATCAAAGGGGACTAGACAACAGTAAGTTTAAGCCCAGTGTATGGGAAGAACTCAGGCAAGTGGAAACAAATGCCTGAAGGTGATGTTTGAGGGAAAAAAACCGCAAACCGAACAAAAAAAACTCCCAGAACAAAAAAGGCTTTAAGTGCAGAGATGACATGTGGTACAGCAGAAACTCTGGCAGGAAACCCTGTGAGATACACGCTCCCGCCAAGAATTTGGGTCGTCTGCTGAGAGTTGTGTCTTCAGCCCCTCCCAAGGAGTTAAAGTTCTGCCACTCTTCACTCACTGCTTTGGCTGCAGCCCTGGCTGTGAATCAGGCGCACCGCTCGCACAGTTTACCTTGGCAGGATGTGAATGTCTACTGCGGGCTACAGGGTGTGGACAAGTGTGCCCAGGGCCTTTTCTGCACAGCTTCTCCGTATTCTCTAGAGGCTGGCATGGATGAATGGCCCAGCCTTGGAAAATATTATCGTCTCCCAGAGAATGCTGGTTCTGAGCTGTACCCAAAGGAAGCCAAGCAGCACTCAGGGGAAAACTTAATAAGCAGCTGGGTGAAACTCCCTGGGTTCTACAGATGGAGGGAAGCAGAAACCTCTGCTTTTCATACGCTCACCTGAGAACATTCCCTTACATCTCAGCCTTGACACTGGGCTTTCAGCCCGGTATATGCCTATGTGCCATACACAGTGCCACCTAACAGATTTCCGGAGTCCTGGGCACGCATGGATGTAACATAATTTATTTGTCTGCCTCTTCCACCAGGCTATCCCAAAATACTTGACCAGCTGTTAACAGCTTGACACTCCAAGGTCCCACAGCAGAATTTCCCCAAGTACTGCTTCTAGTGAGAAGGACCCACACATCCAAACAAAGTTCTGCAACCACCTTTCCAGGTATCTTCTGAACCTCTCATGCAGAGGCCAAAGGCAGTCTCTTCAGTTCTGTGATCCCACAGGGAATTGCATATTGTTCTAAATATGAATTTTTCCTCTATACGTGACTGCCTGTCTTAGCAAAACAATCACGAGGGCTAAGCCGTGGTGGTTCTGCTGTGCGCAATGTTACCACAGAGTCCTTGCCAGTGCTCTTCACTGAACATTTCAACTTCACATTAACCCACCACTGCTCCATCAGTACATCTTAATGCATCTGCCAGGCACAGATCATGTGATTGAATTTGGAGTTTTTCTACATGGGCCAATAGATACCAGTCTGTATATGAGCATATACAAGTTATTTTCAGCTCGTCTGTGACATGCAATTCCACCCACCAGGCTTGCATAGATATATAAATCATGGAGGTGTCTAAAATGACAGGCCCTGAGGAAACATCTGTCACCTTTTCAAGCTTGGGAGGGAGGAGGATGAAGCATTCAACTCCATAACTAACTTACTGAATTTTCTTTTAGCTCTAAGAAAGCAGAGAGCAGCAAGTCTTTCTGACACAGCCCAGATGCCCTGGCAGTTGGGTATTCTCACTGACTTCAGACTGTGTTTGACCTGTGAGCGTAACACAGGCAATACTGATATGCTCAGCAATTTGGATGACATTCGTGCCATCTCACCCTTATCATCAAAAGAAATGGATTGCTCCAATTCTCTTTTGTTTCTGTGGGCTTTTTCCCCCAAACTGACTGGTGGTTGGCCCTTTGCACTCGATCTCCTCATCAAAGGAAAACAGAACTTGCTGTGTTGGAATCTACTGACAGCTGTTCTAGTCCTGAAAGCCGCCACCGCCTGCGCTGGTGCAGCATGTGGGCCAGAGCCTCGCCTATCCTACAGATACTCCCCTTTCCACTTGAAAAATCGGGAAAAGCCGTGAAGTTGTTTATTTGCCCTCTCTCTCGCTCCTCCTTTCTTTTGAAGTGATCTGATCTTCTCTCTTGGAACTCAACCCCACTCACTCTTTGCTGCTCGTCTTAGTGGAGAAAACCGCAACGGGGCAGGGTAAGGAGACGGAAAGGATTTCCCCCCGGCCGCGGGCGCCCCAGCCGCGGGCCGCCATCAGCCCGGCCCCGCCCCGCGCTCGCTGACGAGGCGCCGTGAGGGCAGCGCGCGGCCCGGCCCGCGGCGGCGCTGCCCCCTGGCGGCGGGCGGGCGGCACTGCCGTGTCCTGCTGTGTCCGTGTCCGTGTCCGTGTCCGTGTCCGTGTCCGTGTCCGTGTCCACATCCGTGTCCACATCCTTGACCGTGCCGTGCCCCTGTCCGTGCCCATGTCTGTGTTAGTGTCCGTGCTGTAGCTGTGTTCTTGCACGTGCCCGTGCCCGTGCCGGGGCTGTGCCCTTGTCCGTGTCTGTGCATGTGGCTTTGTTGGTGGCGTGGCCCTGGCCCTGCTGTGCCCATGGCTGTACCCATGGCATTTTGGCCGTGACCATGGCCACGTCCATGTCCTTGCCTGCGCCTGCGCTGTGGCCATGGCCAAGTGCCTTTTTGCCCATGGCCATATTCATGGCCATGGCCTTTTTGTCTGTGATATGTTCTTGTCCATGCTTATGCTGTGGCTATGGCCATGACCATGGCCACAACAGGTGTCCTTGTCCATAGCCGTGCTGTGGCCATGATTATGCCATGGTAGTGGCTGTGGCCGTAGCTTTGTCCATGCCAGGCCCCTGTCCTTGTCTGTGCCTGTGATGTGGCCGTGGCCGTGCTGTGGCCACAGCCTTGTCCGTGCCTGTGGCCATGCCGTGTCCGTGCCTGTGCCTATGCTCTAGCCATGGCCGTGCCGGTGTGCGCACCATGTGCACCGTGCGTGCTGAGCCAAGCCGCGAGGCCGAGGTTGCTTTTGTGGATAAACTTACATGACGGACCCACTGCCCAGGCCGTAAAAGGAGTGCTGAGTATTCCCTCCTCCGATGTATTTCCCTCCCCACCCCCGCAATTATCGGTGATTTTCCGGAAAGTTTGCGCAATCTTTCCTGTAAAACCCGCTGGTCTTTAACGTCATTTTAGTCAGAAGAGAGCCCCCAACAGCGAAGAGCCCCGAGCGAAGCCCCGGAACGCTGGTGCGCCGCGGGTGCCCGAGCCCGGGGCGGTGAG
>VZRH01006604.1:129841-153240 GCA_013397555.1 Urocynchramus pylzowi
GGCCAGGGCGGGTCCGCGTGCGCCGCCGTGCGCGCTCCCAAGGGCAGCCGGGGGCGCGCGCCGGGAAGAGCGGCTCTCCCGGGAAACACCTGCGGGTGGGCTTCGCGCGGCCGAGCTGCGGAGCCCGCGGCAGGCCTGCCCAGCCCTCGTCTCCAGCTGTGCATTCCAGCAGAGAGGAGATGCCTCCCCTCCATCCTTAAGCAAGGCCGCGGGAGAGAAGTCCTCGAATGGCTGCGCTGGCTAAGCGGCCACTTCTTACTCTCCAGCTCAAAACATACTGGTTTCGCTAAGGCACCAAAGAGGGAAGCTTTCCTTGGGGGATGCAGGACAGAGGCGAAACTAAAGCTGCCTCTTACAGGAGAGGTCATTGTGTAGGGGTTCCTGTGCATCTTTGGATCATTGCACTGATAGACGAGCACCAGCCTGGTCCAAATGCCGAAACAGGTCCAAGATGTAAACACGGAGGAAGATTTTCAAGGAGGAGATAACTGAGAATGTAATTATCTGTCCAAGCCGACTATTTCCCTACTGAATAAAGCTGACTGTGTAACTCAGAAGAGCGGTTCGAACGGTAGAGCTGGTTTTCACTGGCAGCTTGGCCTCTAAGTGGAATGTTGTGGGCAGCATGACATTTCATGCCAACTGCAGACTTGCTGAGAGGCTGGGGAAAGACCCAACACTGAACCCCCAGCAGGCACAGCTACACTGTTGGGAGTTGCTAGCTGGCAGCTGGCTCCAGTCTGTCTCCACGGCCCTGGCAGCAAGGTGACCGTGCAGTGAGAAGTGCTGCTGCTCACTGTGCATCAGTATGTTGATGGTGTCATGTCATCTGTTCCCTGCAGGAGCCTGGGTTTGCAGTGCAGAAGGATGGGATAAGTAAGGAATTAATTCTTTCCACTTTTGCAGTCTTTTGACTTATGTTCTGAATTGCATCAAACACCTACCTTTTGCCAAACCACCCAGTATTTAAAACAAAATCCAAAAAAAGCTAGAAAACTAAAGTACAGAGTTAACCCAGGTTAGCTCCCCACCCTTGTAAAAACAAGGATTTAATAAAGCATTCTTAGTGCTTGGCTGAAGGGAAAATCCCTTATTCAAGAAGTGATCAAAGTTGTATCAGATAGAGGATAATTAGCAGAACATGGGAAGTGGCACAGACATTAATGTTCTTGGTGACAGCAGACTGCACTGACAAACATGCATTTGACAAAGTGATGTAAAACGGTAGCAGATCACCTTAATCAGATGGGTAGAAGAAGGAACTGCATAAGGGCATCCTTGCAGATTCTTCACACGTGCAAGAGCTGATTGCCAGTGCCATTGCTGTGTCAGTATCTTTAATGTTTTATCTTTGATGTTGGCTCAGCACACTCTAGGACCTGCAGTTTCTGCATAGAAGTAGCTCTTTAGGCTGCCTTGGGTTGCCAAGCTGTCTCCAGGTCATGCAGAGGAAAGAACATCCATAGAAACAGAAGTGGAAATCAGTGGAAGATCTATAAAGTGATGTCAACCTATGAAAAATCTGAAGGAAACATGGTGAAAGTGAACATGCTGTGTATTGCATTTGGTAAGAAACTACTCAGAAAATTTTCTGTATATAACCTGGGAAATATAAAGAATTATAAAATGCATGTAAGGGCTGAGCTGTCTGCTCCAGAGAGAGCATGGGCAGATCTTTTCCAGCCACAAAGCACTGCAGAGACTGCAGCGAAGTGCAGCAAGTGGAGCATCAGACATGGAAGACTTCAGTCTGAAGTCCAAATCATGGACATTAGAGCTGGCAATGATAGAAACAGGAAACTGCTCAGGAACAGCTTATCCTGGAACAGTTCACTTTTAACAGATATTCCATAGACAGTTTCACAGTTGTAGTGCATACTTATTTAGAGGGGGAAATATCTGGACAATTGGTAAGTTCTTCAGGAGATGGCAACTAAGTTCAAAAAATTATGTACTGAATAAAGACATAGGTTCCAGTGAGCTTCTGGTGACTGCAGATTTTGATTTGGTTAAAAAGTAGTCAGAACCAGAGTCTGGAGAAATTTATCCCTGGAAGGTTGGTTGGGTCTTTTGTTTGTTTGTTTGTTTGTTTTTCCCACAAAAGTACCCAATTACTATCTCTGATACTATAATCTACTTTAATAAGCAAATTCCCTCGAACAGCAGTCGGCCCTAATATATCCCTCTTCTTTTCCCATGTTCTTAGCCTCATATTGCTTGCTGTGCTAAGTGCTAAATGGCTCTTGGGAAGTGCTAAGAGGGTGTTGTGAGAGGGCTAAGCCGAGTTTCACAAACAACTGCCTGTACAGAGAAATAGTCCTGTTCATAGGTGGTACCAGGATCACCTGGTTGAAGACCCATGTTTTGACAAGATTGGAGAACTGAACTTCACGGTTGCCTTGAGATAATTTAAATGAGACTTTTTTATCTTGTGGAAATGAAGATTTCTTTGACCCTAACTGAAATGAAACCACTAAATGCTTTGTCAGAAATATTTGACAAGATCAGTATGTTCCTGCTAACCAGGTCAAGTTTTTCCTCTCTGCCTGCTCCACCAGCAACCACCTCATCATCAGTCTTGGCACCTGGTGATTCTCAGAAGTGAAAAGCGGTTCCTGGAAGATGATGGAAAGGAAGGCCTTGATGTGAACTTGTTTTCTGAAGCCACAGACAAAGTCAGGAAGAATCTTAAAGTATCCACACTGCAGAGAGGCACTGACTTGCCAATGCTTGTTCAAACATTTCCCAGCTAATCACCATTGTCTGGCCATTGGCAGAAAGAAAAAAAAAATGGACTGATGTGTTTTATTTTCTCCAACAAATGGCATCATGTTGGGGTCACCAATAAGCATTGGTATAGACTGCAATCTACAAGAAGAGGAGGAGATCCACCATACAAGAATCCCCTTAATGGCAAGAATGTTTCAAGAAAAGGGAGCAGATGGGGTCTTTCAAGTGAAGCAGTTTCCCTGGTGAACCTTCTCAGTATGAGGTTACAGCTTGTCTTGGTAAGTGCTGGAAGATGTGGGTCTTGCCCTGTGTGCACATGAATTGGGATCACGAGACACCCCTTTGCACTGTTAGTCACTGTCACTTGGGGCATCTCTGTGACACTGGGCTGTCGCACATGGATTTACTCCAGGGAGTGCTGACATGGACTGGCTTCCAGCCCGAGTAAGCAAACACTCTGTGACTAATCGGTAAAGTTACTTATTTTAACTCTAACCCAAAAGATTTGCAAAAAACAACTCCTTCTTTAGTTAGTGATTATATTGTTTATTTATGGGATGCTTCAGATACTATGAATTTCTGTATAAAATCAATGTAGTATCATGAACATTGAGGGGTGTCTCAATAATCGTTTTAATTTTGTAATTAGATTTTTGCAATTACTGCAGGTTAGATGCTTGCTAATACATTTAAATCAGTCCAATGAATTGGGTTTTTATCCTAACAACACATTTTGAAAGCACATGCTTCCCTTAAGTAGCATAGCATCTGTAACTGTTTTACTGAGCTATTTGGGTTTAGAAATGTGTTTATTATGAAAAATGCCACAGAGCCCGTTATGTCCTATGTAGTGTTTGCCATGAAAGCTATTTATAAGCCAAGCTATTTATAAGGAAAGTCATTCATAAAGAAAGTTGGTTAGATTTATTTATAAGGAAAAGCTAGGCTCATCTCATTTTATAGTTGGAGATGTTGTGGCACAGGGACAGGTGAAAAGTTTCCTCAGTGTCTTGCAGCAAGTCCGATTAGTCTCAACTCCCACTACCTGCCCATCCATCCCTCTACCTGCTCAGCCACAGTGCTCTTTGTTCCTCTCCACCCCACTCCACAGCAAACAGGATAGTTCCATTTTTTCACATCCTTCCAGCTATGGTCTATTGCAGGAGACACATCTTCCTCAGTAATGATGGATCTCCATGGAGCTTCTCAACTTCCCAACTTTTATGAGAATCCTATGTCTCTTGATCGATTTTTAAGACCAATATAGATCTGCTAATCCCATTTAATCCAAAAGAAAGGAGATATTACTCACTAGATTTGGGCAGTGGGGTTTGGCAAACCCATATTTGTCACATAGCATTTGTTAGGCTATTCTTCTCCTGGTTGAGAAACAGGGTGAAAAACTCAGTGGGTTTCAGAATTTTTCTGCATTTTTGTTTTATTGTTTCCTCAATGAAATTTAAAGCTATGGCATTTGAAGAAAGTGCAGCCAGCTCTACAGAAAACTGAAAACATGGAGGAAAATATTGTCAATTTTTTTTCCCATTTAAATCACAACAGAGACTAGTAGCTACTGAAACAAAAACTGTCCACATAGATACAGGCAGACAAGCAGGGACTGCTTGCACTGACAATGACTTAGGCACTTTATATTGCCTCCTGGAAGCCTCCCAGGATCTCCTCACCAGGATGTTTAGAAATGGCTCAATGGGTAAGGCCAGGGACATAATTCATGGCCTTTTACTGCCAGCTGCCACAGGGCTTCTCCATAACTTGGTATGTAGGAGGAATTTGCTCCGCTTTCACTGTCAAATAAATGTTGGCATCTGAGGGCTTTAGAGCAAAATAAGTAATTTTGTCTTAATTTCTGGGATGGCATGATTCAGCCATGGCCACCCTGAGCAGGTGCCTTGAGCTTGTTTCCATCTGCATCCTACATTTGCTGCCCACTGTCAGACCTGACCTTACCTACAGCATCCTTGGATGAAGGTGGTCACAGCATGGCGAAGGACACTGTGCACAGCCACCTATGTAGCTCTGTGACTTCATGCCCTTATGCCTAAATGGCAGGGGTTTTCAGAACTTCCTAGGGTCTCTGTTTTGAAGCAGAAACCTCTATTTGTCCCACTCCGAGCAGTCAGCCAGAAGCCAATGGTTACTGTATCATTCCCTAGGCCTGCCTGCCTTAAACAAACCTCCTTAATCTTCCAAAGCCTCTTCTCAGGTTTGCTGTTGGGCTGTAAAACCCTCCATTTGTGTCTGTCATTCCCCAGGCCAGGAAGAGCAAAATGGTCATCTGCTGCATTGTGCACCCAGCACCCTGCATTAGCTCAGCCTTTTTTTGGAACAGCATCATACTGTTGACTTCAGTTCATGGCTGACACCCCGAGCTGCTTTTCTGCAGTACTGCTGCCTGGCCACTTAGTCCCCATTTTCTCTTTGTGCTTTTGATTTCTTCCTCTTAAGTGTAGCACTTTGCACTTTTCTTTACTGAGTCGTTGATTTTCTCCAATTTAGCAACATCATTTTGAATTCTCAGTCCATCCGCCAAACTGTTTGCATCCTCTCCCAGCTAGATGATGTCTGCAGATTTTATGAGTACTCTTTATTCCCTCGTCACAGGTTGTTAATGAAAATACTGCATAAAATGGATTCCACACAGATGTTGGAAGGATCCCATTTGAAAATTCCTCTAAGTCTGACAGAGAACAATAGATAACTAGGTTTTAATTTTTTTTTTTTTAACCAGTCAGGCTCCTACTTTATGAAAATTTTCACCTAAACTGTATTTTCTTTGTTTTCTTAGGAGAATGTTATGTGGAATGGTGTTCAAACTTTGTAAGAATCAAGATGAATGACAACTGTTACTTCCTCCTTACCTGCAATGAAAGGTGTGTGGGACCCATGCTGACCTAAGTAGAGAAAGGTATTTTTCTACGGGCTAGAACTGCCTTATCAGTTTCCAATCTCTAGTTCAATTGCTGCAATTTTGTGTGTAGCCACAGCCTGAGTAATTGTCTCCAGTATCTCCGTGATTAAAGCTCATTCAAAATTCCTGCAAGCTTCAATAAAACATTTTCCTCCCTTGCTACAACAATGTATAGTCAAAGATCAGGGTTCTTTTTTATAATTCCAAATTCAGCAAGGGAGAAGTTGGCACTAATACACATGTAGCAGCAAAAAACGCCTTTGCAAAACCACAAAGAGGTAGGTAGATTCTTGAAGACATTTCCTACTTTGTAAAATCCACATTCAAGAAGGCACGCTGATGTGTGCTAATAGCTGTGTATCCCCTCAGTCTAATGATTTTAATTTATGTACTGTTCTGTACTACTATGAAGTTCCTGATGTAATCAGTATCATTGCAAGAAAGTAAAGCTGTTCTTGCAGATGAGTTACAAATACTCATTAGCCATCAGATGTTACATGAGAAAAGCATTTGCTATATCCTCATTATATTATGCACTTTTTTGTGCTGTTTCTTGGTCACCTCTGTGCTTAATAGCCTTCATCACTCCAGTATCTAAGCAACTTGATCCCACATACATGTGGGTTAAATAGTGGCCCACCTCTCAGAGATCAGAGACCCATTTTTTTTTAGTACTTTATCTGAAGGAATGAATGCTTATGATTCTGTAATATTGGAAGTGACTAATCCAGTGTTGTAAATGGGATAAATGGAAATGGCATGTATTTTGAGAACAAACAGTAATCATTGACACAGTAATTTGCATCCCTGGATGTTCTAATAATGACTAAGTATCACTTCCCCTTGTTTGCATAAGGAAGAAGAGGCAGAGAAATCCAGTGATTTGGCTAGTGCACCACCAGCAAGCCACTGGAAAAGATCTGAACACAGATCACTTTTCTTGTACTTTGTTTTTCTGTTTTCTGCTACATGTTTGAAATACAGCATTGCAACAGTTGTGATCCCTTCAAGTGTTAAAATCTGTGTAAGGGCTTCCCTAGTTCATGCCAGAAACAGTCAACAAGAGTTGGTCAAGACTACCCTGGATTTGAGAGACATGGGGCACAGTTCTTTGCCTTCAGAAGAGCTGGTGTGGATGGGTGGCTTAGAATTCCTGACAATTTACATATATTAAGTGCCAGCAGCCTCAATCTGTGCTGTCTTGCTGATGGAATTAACAGATTTGTGCTGCCAAAGGAAAGTTTCTGCTCTTCAGAGACTGATTCCAAAGGACCAAAGTATATTCAGTGGCCCTTCTGCTTCATGACCAACTTACATGGATTTAAAGGGAGGGTACTCACTATGAGTGGATCCTAAGGGCGTATTTGTACAGTGAGCAGCTGTGCACAAACATTTCTAGAAAGGCATCCCCCTGGAAGTCAGAACCACTGCATCAGAGGGATGGAGCATTGCAAGCTGAAAAGCAAATATATTTAATGACTTAATTTTTAGAAAAAAAACCACCTGAAGTGCAATTTGCTTTGTACTAAATAAAGGGAGTGCAAAATACCATCAGTAGGACTGGTGACAGCATTCTAAATTGGCTTTGAATTTCACACTGGCTGCATACCACAGGACAAGGGTAAATAGCAGTTAATACAACCTTTACTTAGCTTCTCCTGACAAATATAAAGGGTGAGGCAGTTTCACACTGACATATGGTCAGATATAGGCAAAATGTACCTAGCAAAGACAATCCCTCTTTATCATAACTATTTA
This sequence comes from Urocynchramus pylzowi, assembly GCA_013397555.1. Lineage (NCBI taxonomy): Eukaryota > Metazoa > Chordata > Aves > Passeriformes > Fringillidae > Urocynchramus > Urocynchramus pylzowi. The sequence goes on from VZRH01006604.1 coordinate 137,259, forward strand.
TTTTCATGTGGTTTGGGTCCAAAGAGATGAGCAAAATCAGTAGAACTTCACAGTTCAAGAATACGATTATCTTTAACAAGGGTTGCCCAGCACTTTTCTCCAGTTAACATAGCTAAATATGGCTTTACTGAATACATGAGGTAAGAGTTATTTGGAACTGTGTAGGATTCTGTTACAAGAAGCAAAGGGTAAAAGAGCAGAATATCTAGCTGCTTGATATATCTCTGGCCAAAGAGAAGGACCAGAGCTGTTGAGGGCCAGGCTCTCCTGCTGGAGCGGCCACACTGGCTCACCTGTGGGCAAGCGTCTTCACAGAATCAGGAAGGTTGGAAGGGACCACTGGAGGTGATCTAGTCCAACCTCCCTGCTCAAGCAGGGTACCCAAGAGTACTTTACTCAGAATGGTGTCCAGATGGCTTTTGAGTATCTCCTGGAAAGGAGACTCCACAACCTCTCTGGGGAACCTGTTACAATGCTTGGTCACCCACATGGTAAAGTTGTTTCTCAGGTTCATTGAACTTCTGTTTCAGTCTCTGCCCATTGCCTCTTGTTCTATTGCTCAGCAACACAGAGCAGAGCCTGGGTCCATCTCCTTGACACCCTCCCTTCAGATACTGATAGGCATTGATGAGGTCCCTCTCTCAGTTGTCTCTTCTTGAAGCCGAACAGGCCCAACTCTCTCAGTCTTTCCTCGTAAGAGAGATGCTCCAGTCCCTTAATCATCTTTGTTGCCCACCGCTGGACCCTCTCTAGGAGTTCCACGCTCCACTTGTACTGAGGAGCCCAGAACCGGACCCAGTGCTCCAGGTGAAGTCTCAGCAGGGTTGGGTAGAGTAGGATCACCAATCAGCCTGCTGGCAATGCTCTTCCTGATGCGCCCTCAGATACATTGGCCTTCTTGGTCACAAAGGCACTACTGGCTCATGGACAGATTGTTGTTCACCAGGACCCACGGTTCCTTCTCCACAGAGCAGTGTTCCAGCAGGTCAGACCATGTCATCTTTCCAGCAGGTAATCTTCATGTGTTTCAGATTTGGTGGGAAAAAAACCTTGGAAAACCTCAACGGGTTTGACCCCCAGCCTGATACCCACCTTACATCTTTGCAGGTATGCTGTACCCTTCTCCTTCTTTTTGACTTTGCCTTACAGCAGAAGTGCTGCCGGGGGTTGCGAGGTCTCTTGTGTGCAAATAAACCTGCTGTGCTGTGTGATTGGCATCCTTTGGGCACCGCTGCAATAAAGATGAAGGAATATTTGTTTACATTTGAGTAGGAGATCAGAAACTTGCTGATTCTGACTCATTGCCACAGCACTTGATAACTAGGAACAGCCTTATCTTTTCTGCTGCATTTTCCAGCTGTTTTATTTTGTTTTTTCTCTCCCTCTACCATGTCTGGGAGATTTGTGACTCTTAGTTCTTCTTTCTGATTTTGCCTCCCTGGTCTCATTTCCCTTCTTTTACGCTCTTCCTATACACTTCACTTCTTCAGCTTACCCTGTGGCTTGTTCTTCTTGATTTCTCATTTTAAGTCCTTCTTTTCAGGCTTGTCACCCTCACAGGCTATCTCAAGCCGGTCTTCCCAGAAATAGAGTGAGAGTTGGAGACTCTTGGGCTGGAGAGGGGCAATAGCAGGAAGAGAAATCTGGGAGGCAAGGAAGTACCAAGAGAGCAAGCAAGAGGATGGAGGAAAAGGAAGACAGGAAGGGACACTCACTGGGATACAGGCAGCAAAAAGGAGAGGAAAGAAAAATGTCAAGAAAGGAGGGGGGGGAAAGATGGGAAACTAGGGAAGCACGTACACAAGAGCAAGGGGAAGCAGAAGGATGTGAGAGAGGATATGCATTAGGAGATAGGAGAGAAGGGAGATTTCATGGAGGAGAGTAATTAAAGGTAGAAGTATTCTTGCACTTAGGTCTGAAGGGAAAGAGAGGGGGAAAAAAGGAATGAAAGGCCTTTAATATCAAGAAGTCCAGCCATCAACATAGAACCACAACCACGTTCACCATTAAACCATGTCCTCAAGTGTTAGATCCACATGTTTTTAGAACACTTCCAGAGATGTGACTTCACCACTTTCCTGGGCAATCTGTTCCAATGCTTTACAACTCTTTCAGTAAAAATTTTTTGTCTCATATACAATCTAAACCTTCCCTGGTGCAATTTGAGGTTATTTTCTCTTGTCCTATCACTTGTTACCTGGGAGAAAAGGCCAACCCCCACCTCGCTATAACCTTTCGGTTAGTTGTAGAGAGTGATAAATCTACTCCTGAGCCTTCTTTTCTCCAGGCTAAAAACCCCCATCTCCCTCAGCTGTTCCTCATCAACTTGTGCTCCAGACCCTTCACCAGCTCTGTTGCCCTTCTCTGGACTTGCTGCAGTGCCACAATGTCTTTCTTGTAGTGAGAGGCCCAGAACTGAACATAGTATCAGACCTCTAAAGGAAGAAGCCTGTCAGGAGTGACAGTGTCTCACCATGACATTTTCTGAGCCTCACTGTAGCTTGCAAGCCCTCACTTTGCTGTCCAGCACAGGAACTAACACCAACCACTCTTGGCTTTGACCACTAGCTTGCCATACCCAAGAATGCTGCTCAGGCCTGTTTACCACCCCTTGGCCAAGCCCCATGAAGCTTGGGTGTAGACACAGAAAGCCCATGCAAATTTGGACTTCAGTGTTTTCCTATACTCCTCCCAACTGCATAGAGGTTTCCAGAAGTACTGTTTGGACCAGGGGTGTCACAGGGGATGAAGGCATAATGGATCTTCCCAAATTAAGAAGCCTGAGACACAGGGGAGAAGGTGCTCAGCACGATATGTGTCTTGCATCCAAGTTGCAAGGTACCGTCCCAGATCCAGATCCCCAGAGACCTCCAAGCTCTGCCCTCCTGATACCCACCATACCCAAGTATCCTGGCATCACCATGGAGGTGCCCTTGGGCAACTTCCCCTCTGCAAACTGAAGTTCTCTGGTCCCTTCTGTATCATACAGTCCTCCATTCCTAAAACTGATGTTCCTTAAGCTAACTCCCCATGGTTGTATCCTTAATATCACTACTGTCATATTGAGGCCAATGGACTCAGATCTGGAGGTCCCTGAATGTTGAGTGCCCCCTATGTGTCTCTCACAGAATAAATGCTCTGTAGTGAATCTGAGGCATCCTCTCAACGCCAAACTGAGATGTCTCACATCATCCCAAGTGGAGGCTTAAGGGACACTTCTGAATCGTGGCAGCCTGAGATGTTTTTCTTGAAGCATCATCCATCTCCCTGGGACTGAGTAGCCTCAGCTGGTCCCAAAAGAAGCATCTCAGTCCCCTTTTAATTGAGGTGACCTGTCCCCACCTTAAAATGCAAAGGAATCTCAGCCTTCAAATTACTGTGGAGCACTCCAAAAGCAGGTGTACCACCCAGACATCACCTCACTCCAGCCCACACACTGCTGGGTTATCCTAGATCCTCACAGATTAAAGTATCACAGGGACCTTTCTCACCCCACACCACTTGGGGTCTCCCTCAGAGTGATCCAACTGCGTGCACTAAACTGTGTCAATGCAGAAAGAAGATTTGGCAATGTGGAAAGTTGGCATTGTGGAGGACTCCTTATTACTGTTCAGTTTCCTCTCCCAGGTGAAGATAAGGCCCATATCTGAATAATCCTAATGCTGCACACTCTGTGCTGAGCACAGGCATACCCCCCCTGCAGATGTTAATCCCAGGTTTGTGGGTGGCAGTACCAGAAAGACAGGTGCATATTTTCTCTCTGCACGCAGATTTAGACTGAGCTAAGGGCAGGAGTTTGTTAATGCTGATGCTGTATATTAAGTTTCTAGGGGTGGAAATAGTCAGTCTTTTCCTTAACTGTGCCAAAAAATGTGTGCAGTGCCAAATCATTCTCATCTGAATCAGGTGTCGATGCTGCTGTACTGTGGTCAACATTGTACATCTAGGACAATCCTACCTTGCAGTGGAAAGTCCCCTCACTTCCCAGCGTGAGGTGCCATGCCTGTATCATTTCAAAGCACATCAATGGGGCAGCTTATCTTGAGCCAGAGGATGCAAAATGATGTTATTGTTTATCTGATTATGCCATTTTAGTCTCACCATTGAAACAAAGAAGAAGCCTCTAAATTTTTCAGTTGCATAGCAGAGAAGCAGGACACACTGGCCTCAGAGGCAGATTCCCCACCAAGCAGTTTGCTCCCTCAACCAAAAGTGAGAGACACAATTAACTAACAAGCCAAAAATCAGGGGAAAAAAAATCTCTGCTGCTCCTGCAGCTGCCTGATCGTGAAAGGAAGCCATATCGATGACAGAAGGAGATAATCCACTGACAGCTGGTTATGCTAGTAAAGATAAATAAACACAAGCTATTTGATCCCCTCTAAGGACTCCATGGTAGAAGGGGACTAACTTCCTATCTCTTGGCATTTTACAAATAGAAGGAAAACATTTTTTTTTTCTGGGGAATAATTAATTTCTTTCAGTTCTAGGTGAAAGTAGAATTCCTGAGGGGTGTGGTGGTTGGGAAATGGTTTTATATATTTTGACATTTTCCTTGAATATTTCTCTAAATATGTGGTGGAGGCATTCACCATGAGAGCATGTAGAGTTTGAGGTCTCTCATTTTATCCATCAAATTTAATATCCTGTCTTCTCATCTTTGCCAGGAGCCACTCCTGAAAGGATTTTAAACTTCTGAATGAATTCCCCAGAAGTATCCATTGACATAATTACTCTCTGTCCCTCTAAGTTCAGTTTTACTCACACTGAAACTCTAGAAAGCTGCAAGTATCCCATGCAAGCAAGGGAAGATATGGTTCATGTGAAACTAGGGAGTTAAAAATATATTTTGCCAAGTCTCAATATTATATTTAGTAGTACTGTCGTTGCCATGGTCTAAGGATAAAGAAGGGCAAGTTGTGAAGGTAATATATATATTATGAAATCAACCAGTATTGCTGAAAAACACTAACAAGCTTCTAGGCACACAAGCCTTTCCTTAGGTCCAAACTGGAAGCTTCAAATTTCAGACAGATACTTGTAAATAGAGCTTCATCGTTGTGTAACATGCATTGCTTTGTCTCTGAAGTGCTGTGCATAGGACATTTCACCTTCAGATGTTCCCTTGGGAATGAGGGATCTGCTGCTCTTCTAAGTTTATATGGTTCAGGGAGAAGGGTTTGGAAAGAGTGGTGACTTTTCAGCAAACCAGCCCCTGCAGCTCCCCATGGCCATCTTTTTTCTCTTGTGTACCTTAGCAGAACTAGTGGTACTTCATACACATTCACCAAGCTATTTACAGACAGATGTGCTCATGCCTGGAAATAAACCCTCAAGACTGATGCTTTCTGAATTCTTCCCTCTTCTTTCTCTTCCTCCTCCTCCTCTTCTTCCTCTATGTAGCAGTGGCCCAGTAGCAGAAGCTGGGTTGGCCCTGATCTCCACCTCTCCAGGGAAGAGGCTACCTGGGATGGAAGTGTGCTGGTGGATGGCTACAAACCCACCACAGAGGCCCAGCAGAGTCGCACCAGGCACCAGCACCACTGGGCAGTCCTCAGGCTGGCTCCTGCCTAGTGCTGGCTGCCTGGGAACAGTGGTGGAGGTCAAGGATCAAGCTGTTTTGGTTTAGTAGGGACACGCAGTCCATTTCCTCCACAGCTTTCAAACAGCCCCCTTATGTGATCCCTCTCAAAACAGTGTTTTTATTAAAAGATAAACTGCGTCTCGTTCAAAAAATGTGATACGAATGACAATGTAAGGCCTTTTTTCATACTCAGAAGAAGACCCAACCCACAGTACAAGAAGTTTCACTTTATTCAAGAGCAAAGCCTGTATACCTTTGGCACTCATAAATACAAAAGCCTCTTGCTCTGATTTTTTTTCTCCTTTACTGAAATATTACTGCTTCCTTTATTCCTGAAGTGATGATCCTTTATTCATAAAAGTGACGATACTGAAGGAGACCAAAGGTGGGTCATCTAGAGCAGGCTTTCTCTGAAAATGTCCCAACTAAGATGTTTAAGGGGTGTTGTAAGAAATGGGATGTATCCAGAAGGATCTTCTCCCGTGAGCCTCTGGCATCACTGGTAAAACTGCTTGCTGAGTCAGATGTTGCATCCTTCAGTAGATTTGTTTCATGCCTTTCTGAACACATTTATACTATCAGGGTCCATGAAATCTTGCACCAATGAGTTCCAAATGTGATTATGCATTGAGCAAAAAAGTATTGCTTTTTGTTTGTTTCAAACATTGTCTAATCATTTCACTCAGTAGCACTTACTCTTGCAACTTGATGGTGAATGATCCTGATTTTCCTTCTCCATGCTGCTCTCCCTTTAGCAGGCCTCTTATGTTCCCTCTTCAGTTTCTGTTATTTAATCTGAAATGCCCTAGACCCCAGGTTGTTTTTTTTTTTTTTTTCTCAAGGTGAAAGTTATTCTCTATCCCTTCTGTTGCCTTTCTAATTCTAGTGTATCTTTTTGAAACAACATCCTTCAGCTTGCTCTGAGGGAGTGGGTGCACAATGGCTTCATAAATAGACAAAATACAAATTCCTATTGAAATTTGTACACTTAGATAACTTCCAACTCCTTGTTTAACTACCTAACTGATGACAAGCACTGAGTGAATGTTTTCAGGAACCCCACTAATAGTACCAGTGACACTAAGGTGACCTGGAACTTCACAATGTTTTCAAAGTATCATGGGCTTTTATTCAAATTCCATATGGTGTTTCCAAGTCCACTGCAAGACAAACTAATTAAATTATGTTCTGTCATGATTGTCATGACCTGAAAATGGCATAATCATATGAACAAGATTATTCTGGGAGTTATTGAAAAACATCTGAAGAACAACATGATTATCAGCCACAGCCAGCACAGGTTCATAAGGTGAAAGTTCTGCTTGTCAAACTTATCTTCCTTTTATAACAAGGAAACCCACCTGGTTGATCAAGGGAAGCCAGTTGAAGTAATATTTTTGGATTTCAGTAGAGTTTTTGATACTGTCTTTCACAGCATCCTTCAAATGTCCAGCCCACAGCTGGATAAACACATCATGTGATGGGTAAGCAACTGGCTTGCAGGTCAGGCACAAAGGGTGATAGTGAATGGGATGACATCAGACTGGCATCTGGTCACTAGTGGGGTTCTGCAGGGCTCCATCTTGGGGCCAGTGCTTCATCTTCATTAAAGAACTGGATGCAGGACTCAAAAGCATACTTAGTAACTTTGCCAGTGATACTTAAAACTGGGAAGAGCTGCTGACTCCCTGAAAGGAAGGGAGGCCCTGCAGAGCAACCTTGACAAGTCTCAATATTATATTAGTAGTAGAGGTCTGGGCATTCACCAACCATATGAAATTTAACAAGAGCAAGTGCCAGATTCTGCACCTGGGATGGGGCAACCCTGGATGTGTGGACAGACTGGGGAACAAGAGGCTGGAGGACAGTGCCACAGGAAAGGGACATGGGGGTCCTGGCTGACAGAAAGTGGATTATGAGTCAGCAGTGCCCTGGCAGCCAGGGAGGCCAAGCATCTGCTGGGGGGCATCAGGCCCAGCAGCACCAGCTGGGCGAGGGAGGGGACTGTCCCGCTCTGCTCTGCACTGGGGCAGCCTCAGCTCCAGTGCTGGGGACACTTTTGGGTGCCACAATATAAGAGAGGTATGAAACTTTTATAGATTGTCCAAAGGAGGCCAATGAAGATGGTGAAAGGCCTGCAGGGGAGGCTGTATGAGGAGCGGCTGAGGTCACTTGGTCTGTTCAGCCTGGAGAAGAGAAGACTGAGGGGAGACCTCATTGCAGTCTGCAACTTCCTCATGAGAAGAAGAGGAGGGGCAGATGTTGATCTCTGCTCTCTGGTGACCATTGACAGGACCCAAGGGAATGGCCTGAAGCTGTGTCTGGGGAGGTTTAGATTGGATATTAGAAAAAGGTTCTTCACCCAGAGGGTGGTTGGGCGCTGGAACAGGCTCCCAGGGAAAAGGTCCCAGCACCAAGCAGGACAGAGTTCAAGAAGTGTTTGGACAATGTCCTCAGGCACATGGTGCGATTACGGGGGCTCTTCTGTGGAGGGCAGAAATTGGACTTATTGATCCTTGTGAGCCCCTTCTAACCCAGGATATTCTGTGATTCTATGATTTCTACTTGATAGCCTAATAAGAGTTTTGAAAGAAACAGACTTTTCATTCTGTTCCTCCTAGTGAGAAAAAAATATATTTATGCTTATGTGTGCTCTTCAACTATGGAAGCAATGCCAATGAGATTCGTGAATTTATTGACATTATCTAACTGTCTTTTAGCTGAAAAGCACAATGCTGGTGTATCTTACCATTATTAATCAATTTTGAACACAAAGAACACACAAACATGTTTAATTGCCCAATTCCCTAAGTCTTGAGTGATATATTTTGCAACTTGCCTATCACTCAAACAACAGAAGACTTGAGTGGAAGATATTAAAATCAATTATAAATAAAATATCTGTGAGGACCTCTCTCTACAAACATGTGTCTCTGAATTTATGATGTGGTAGCTGTATTGCAAGACATGACTAAATAAAAAGGACATTGTCTCACTGTGCAGATGCCTCCCCTGTCCATCAGGTTTATTGACTTTTTTTTGATGTTTACTTTGCCCCTTCTCACTGTGTTCGAAACCCAGCTACATTAAACTCTGGATTATCCCAGAAAGCAGCAAGATGAGATAACACAGTCAAAGCAGAAGCCCAGAAATAGCCAAGGAAGTTTGGAGAAGGAGGTGTCATGCCATTGGGAAGGACTGGTGACTCCAAAGGCTGTGATGACAGGGGTGCCACAGCTCCTCAGAAGATGCAATGCTGTGTGGCATGGTGCTGTGTGAGCAAGACCATGCTAATTCAGCATCAGTCATCTCAGGGGTATCTTTATCCATGATACACTTAATCCCAGATAATCTAGAGGTGACTAACACTATTTATTGTTAGGCCACGAAAACTCACTCTGAATACCTGTACTAGCACTGACCTTTCTGTCCACTGAGTCACTGTTAACTCTTATTTCTTGCATGCCAAGCCAGGCACAGCTCTGCTCCTAGATCCCCCTTCCCCATCACTTCATAACACTTGTTTCATAACTCATCTTCCCTCTCTTGTCCCTATGCCTATGCTGGGCTACTTTCCAGCAGGGTAAAGTCAAGGCAACCTGTAATAAATACACAAGATTCCAGTAGTTTAATACTTCTCAAAGCTTACAACTTTTTTATTGCTTTCAAACACTGATGCTTTTGCTACATTACTCTATAGGACAAGATGCTGCTCAGTTGGTAGTCCCAAACTGGTGGCTTAAATATATGTTTAATTAAATACTTAAGATAACTGAATTGCTTTTCAGATGTTCCATCCACTCAAACTCCTGGCTGTTTATGTATCTAGTGATATTGAAGGATTTAGGGGACAAATTTACAGAAGTATTTTTGAAAACCACAATCAGTATTTATATTTGAAGTACTTAACATCCTGGAATTATTGTCATCCTGTAGTTTTCCTTAGGTGCTCTGATTCCATGCCTTTCCTCTTAGTGACCTTTTACATTATATGTTCCTTGGACTTTGGAGCAGACTTTGCTGTATGATGTCTCTCCTCAAGGTGCCAAAATGACCATTGACACCTAAAGGACTAAAAAGACATTATGTCCCATCTACTGGTGTTTTATTGTTTACAGAAATTGACTTTTAAATTTTTTTTTGGTTGCTGTTTGTCACAATATCTGATTTCTGTGCATGTGGGAGGCTGTTGAAATGTCTATATGCCTGCAATACATCCTGGTAGCTGCTGTCTTGGTCTGTGGCTCATGCCCTTGGTTTACCACTCTGCATTTCTATTTGCTTATCAGGTTAGTGACACACTGAAATGCTTCATTACAAAAGTTGTCATTTCCTTTCAGCAGTCCTTGAAAACATACTCAGTGGTTTCATTTCCATCCACAGTTTTCCAATTCTACATTTTTTCCCAAGTTCCTCAAAAATAGAAGTGGGAGAATTCTTGTGAAAACATCTGGAAAAGGGCATTTTGATGGAGACTAGATATCCCTAATCACTAATGGTCCAACAATCACCAGCTGAAAAATTTAACAGGGTGACCAACATTACAACAAATCAGCTTGAATTAGGGTAGGGGGCATTATATTGTTTAACAAAAAGGACAATGAGTCAAAACCAGTTTCTTGTGTCTGATAATGGAACTACAATTTCTCCTAGGATACTTCTGCTGGCTTAAAAATGAGGATCCTTTCCTTGGACCATTTGTATCTTGGCACACAATCTCTAGCTCATTGTGATTCTAAACAGTGTACAGGATCCAAAACCGTGCTTAGTCAGCCTGGCCAGCCACCTGAGAGCCATGAGCAATGTCCCCTTTATGACTGCTCACTTCTACTTAAGGAGAAAGAAAAAAAAAGAAAGGCAAGGAAACTTATTCCTCTTGACTCCCAGAGACAGTATCGCTCCTCAGATCTTCCTTCAGTATGGAAGCAGCAACATCACCAGCCTCTCTGAAAGCAGATGCACATTCAGAAGAAGAAAACAAGCATGGCGTGTGAAAAGTGAAATGCTCTCTGGCCTCTCCTAATTGCAGATCTGATACTGAAGTACTGGTTGAAATAGTGTTTTGCTGGAGGTCAAATTACATAAGGAGCTGACAACCTTCCTGACTTTACATATCGAAACCTTAACAAGACTGAAAGCCTAAGAGGGAAGCCAAGGAAGAAGAGCTCTGGGAGCTGCTGGCAGGCAAGAGACAGTGGTGAGGCCTCACAGGTCCCCCATGCTCTCTGATGCAACAGGCCAGGCTGCCCCCTCTGAGCTATGGTCCTCTACTTTCTGCATGAAATAACCGATGTCTCTGGTAAGCAAAGCAGTAAGTGATCAGGGGAAGAGACAGCAGGACACAGTATCCTTTCAAGGCTACTCTCAGAAGAGCTTGCATCTCCAGTGAAATCCCACTGCTGTGGGACACAATGCTGTGCTGTGCTGACAGGCCTTCCCTGGCTCAGCTGCTGAGGGCAGCCTGGAGAACATGAATTTTACAAAAGCAACAGGGCAGCCTGAATGTTGAATTACTTTTACCTGAATATAGATCCTGGACAATGCCCTCCTATGACTGTTTTTAGCTCAACCTAGCTGCCTCCCAGGCAGAACATTCAGGAGAGTGAGGTTTGCAGCTGCACCACTCCTGGCTGGACCAACTGACAGCTGACAAGTCAGAAAGTCACTTTGGGATGAGACAGGGTGAGCAAGGGTCTGCTTCATTGGCTGCTGTAAGCCTTAACTCCTGTGGAAGGCAATAATCCACAGTCAAAGTCAGAGGTTGTCCTGTTAAGCAATGCAGTTTCCACTTAGGCTGATGTCCTTAATGGTGAGTGCCTCATGCTCATCATGTTTTCAGGCTCTGGTCCCAACTGGTGGTCTAAACAGTCTGGTTAATTTTCCTTATCGTCTGGAAGTGAGCAATGCCCTATCCTTGCCTGACCTGGGAAGGGGAAGATGTTTGCTTGTAGAAGGCACTCTTTGCCTGGATCCTGCTGGTGAGATAACCCTGTGCTCAAACACTGATGAGAAAGACAGATTCCCAACTGTTTTCTTAGGCTGGGCTATGTCTTGCCTGAAATGGTCTTCTAGCTTTCATTTTTAAGCTACACAGGCTATCTTCCCTCTTAGTTGCAGCCATCTAGCATTCCTGCCAAAGGCACAGTGAAAAACAGCAAGTAACTAACTCTTGGTTTAGTTTTTAAGGTAGTTTTGTTGCTGAAAACCAGGGGAACAGAAAGTGCTGTCAACCTAATCTGTGACCTGTCAGTGCACTTGCTGCTAATTCTTTTTAACATAAATTGGTAGAAGACTGTTTATGTGTGTTAACTAATATCTTCTCAGATTTTGTTCTAAGTGTTCTCAACAAACAGCACTGCAAGATGGGCTGGCTATAGCAAAGCTAGCATGTTGTGATGTAACTTTATTTTGAACTGTTGGTACAATAACTGTTAGCAATGCCTATTATTCTTGAGATGCCCCTGCATTAATACTTTACATGGACTGTGCTTCTTTCTTTGAAATTCTCCCAAACTGGTGAAATAATATTCAATGAGAAATAAAATCTAGCAGCTGCTTACAAGTTTTCATCAAATCCTGTTGAGTTTTGTGACTTTTCTGCTAACTTTGATAATGTTTTGTATTTGGCTTGTACTTCTAAGTGCTCTTAGGATAAAAACTAGGCAAAGGGGACTGGATGAGCATCCAGAGTGATGTGATCAAGCAGAAAGTGGAAAACCCAGACAAACTGAACTATGACTTGCGATAAGCAGCACAAACATCACATTCAGAGGCAGAGGTGTGTGGGTCAACTTTGTGCTCAAAGACTCAACAAGCAAAGGAGGATTTTTTCCCTAAGCTTCTAGCAAGATTTCCTTTCACTGAAAGGAAATCATGGTAGATATCTCTGTATAGACCCAATGTACAAAACCAGTCCGTTTATTCAAACATTTAGCTGTGCATCTGATGATGCCATTGCTTTCCATTTTCTACATGAAACCACTTCTCATGCTACTAGAAGGCAAGTTCTTCATATACACAAATGGAGGCCCTTTTTGCTGACGTGGAAGTGAAGCTAAGTAGCACAGAGGCAGGAACCACTTCTCTTCAGCATTGCAAGTCTGAACAAAGTGCACATACACAGTTTTTAAAGGAAAGACTTTTGGCATGTCAGTGATAATCAAGGTCTGTGGCTTAAACTGCTGAATTCAGACTTGTTGATGTGAAGTCCAACACGACCCAGCGAGGTGTGCTTGCAGCCCAGAAATCCAACAGCATCCTAGGCTGCATGGAAAGCAGCATGGCAGCAAGGTGAGGGAGGGGATTCAGCCCCTCTGCTCTCATGGCACCTTAGGAGAAACTGGAGTGATTTGTCCAGCTTTGTGGTCCCCAGCATAAGAGTGATGTGGAGCTGCTGGAGAGAGACTGGAGGAGTGCAATGAAGATGGTCAGAAGGCTGCAGCATTTCTCATGTGAAGATAGGCTGAGAGGATTGGGGCTGTTCAGCCTGGAGGACACCTTACAGCAGCCTTCCAACAACAAAAGGGAGTCTACAAGAAAGCTGGAAAAGCACTTCTGATGAGGGCATGTAGTGATAGAACAAGGGATAGTGGATTTATTCTGAAAGAGGGTAGATTTTGATTAGATGTTAGAAAGAGATTCTTCACTTGAGGACAGCGAGGCACTGAAACAGGTTGCTCAGAGAGGCTGTGGATGTCCCATCCCTGGAAGTGTTCAAGGCCAGGCTGGATGGAGTCCTGAACAATCTGGTCTAGTGGAAGGTGTCTCTGCTCGTGGGAGGCAGGGTGGAACTAGACAACCTGATCTCTATCAACCTGAACAATTCTATGATTCTATGAAACTGGTCTGAGCCACTCTACCTTGCCATGACCCAGAGATCACTGTGGGCAGTGTGTGAGATACTCATCATGGTCTGAGCTCTAAGACAAACCATGAAAAATTTCTGCATGCATCTACAGTAACAGCTGATGATTATTTTTCCTTTGAACTTTGTCCAAAGTTCATCTTTAAAAAACAAACTTTGGGCTGTGTGTATTGACTCCTCAGCAAAATAAACATGCCAAATCTCTAATAACACTTAAATCACTCATTCTAGATTCTTTCAACTTGCTTGTTAACCAGAAAGATAAAAAACAGTAAAACAAACAGGCTTTACTCAGTTATTTGTTTTTCTGGTGCATCTATCAAAAAAATCTGAAGGACAAAAGCAACTCTGGTCTGATTGTTTTCAGAGTAAGCTGACTCCTTGCTTCAAACTAACTGAAGGTAAAATCAAAATCCAGGCGGTCTTGGCTGTAACACTTGGCCTCTACAGCTTAAAGTCCTGGTAGTAAAAGTTTACATGGAGGAGGGAAAATCTGAATATTGGAGCTGAGATTTTCAGGGGTGTTTAAAAATTGGTTACAGATTTGAGATTGGAGGGCTAAGGAGGGAGGGGGCTGGGCGGCGCCCCAGCCACAGGAGAAATCACAGCAAACTACAAGCTGATCTGACAGTAACAGAGCTTAGCCCGCCCAAGCTCACTTGATCTATTCAAAGGCTGTAGAAATAAAGTACAAAGAAGTATAAAAAGCAAAGAATATACTTACTAGAAATGGTGTAATATCTAATATCTCAGTTATGTTAACCATAACACTTCTTGTTGCAGTTGGACACGTTGAAAGTTCTACTGTGATGGCTGCTAGATTTTTAGTAGTTTTGTGCATGTGACCTTACCTGATATCCCATGAACAGTGCACCTATCAGTAACTAGTTGATGAGCACCCAGGTATAATTTCTGTGTTTTCCTTGTCTTAGTATTCCGTCAACCCCACTGTTTAGTATCATACCTGGCTTGCAAAAAAGAAAAAAAAAAAAGAAAAAAAGGAAAAAAAAAGAAGAAGAAGAAGGGGTAGGAGAGATTGCCTCAAAAAGAAAAACCCAAACAATGTGACATTAAAAAAATAAAGGCATTTTTAGATTACTCTATTTGCTTCATACCTTTTCCTTTTTGTGCATTTAAGGTTTGTGTCTTTAAGGTCACATCCACAAACCCACAGGCTAGAAACTTCATTAAAAAAAAATAAGTCTGAGTTTCTTGCATAATTGTATGAGTCCAGGAGCTACAGCTTTAAGAAGGGCACTAAATGTTGTAAAGTTCACAATTAAATCACACAGAACTTGGCAACCAATTGATGGAAAAGAAGTGGAAAATTAACAGTAATTAAATAAACAGTGGCTTATAGATATCTTTTTTGCAGTTGAGAGGAAACCTTGCTGTAAGTTCTCACTCACGCTGAGCCCTCTAGAATCCTCCAGATGATAAAACTGTGCGTTTCTGCCCAATTACGACTCGTCCCCGAGTTACTCATCATGACTGCTTTATGGATTTAGTTTCACAATATAATAAAGAGTTCATCGTGGCTTCCTGAAGCATTTGCAGAGATAACGCAAACACTTACTTTTCTTCACAACTTGTGAGCAGTTCGAAGGAATAAAGCGATATAACAGGCTATTAAAAAAAAAAAAATCAGTTTTGCATTGCATCAAATCCTGGTTTTTCGTGAGAGCTCATGCAAATCCCGCGGCGTCCAGAACATGTCCCACTGCTTTTAGCAATGGTAGCTCCGACAGAAATGCGAGGCATTAAGTATTTCTGAGACTTTAGGAAGCCGGAGACGCACAGGGGCATGCCTGTAACTTAAGCTAGTGTACTGCAGATAAGGACTGACCCTGCATGGGCTGGCTGCTGGCGTTCGGGCAGCCCCCAGCAGCTCACTATGCGGTGGCAGGGGACCGGGGGGACCGTGGTGCCCGAGCCGCCGGCACGGGCGGGCCCAGAACCGCCCGAGGGTACGAGGGAGGGACCGAGGAGCCCCCGAAGCCCAAGTCACGGATATTTGATTTCCACGCCAGCGAGTGCCGCAGAAACCTTCTAATCCATGGCGTGTTAACTTCCCTGCTTTGAACCTGCCCATGAAAGTTTCTGACTCGCCACGGTTGGTTTTTGTTGACTTCTCATTCCTTTTATTTATTTATTTATTTATTTTTCCTTTCCCCTTTCTGGAGGGGAATTAGAAGAGGAATGGGGAGGGGAAAAAAAAAAAAAAAGCAGAAAAGGCTGATGCGCCGCCGCTCGCACGAAGGCAAATGGCAGCATCGCCCGGCACTGGAGTAGTAAGTTAATAAATAAATAAGCCAAGCCCGCTGCGTGAACAGCGAGGTGGAGGAGGGAACGGGAACACCCTCCCTTTCCTACCCGGCCGCGCGGCGAGCGTGTGCGCTATTCCTTCGAATAACATGGCAGGCCCGGCGATGCGGGGAGGGAGGGAGCGAGGAGGGCGGCCCTTGGCCCGGGCGGACGGGCCGTGGCGCATCCGCGCCTCATCCACGGGGACGAGGCCGCCGCGCTCCCGCGCT
>VZRH01006604.1:154297-294679 GCA_013397555.1 Urocynchramus pylzowi
GAAGGAGATGACACATTGCACTGGGGATGGGGTGGGGGAGGGAGGCTTATCCCCTCCCCTCCGGTTTCCTTCAGGATGATTATTTCCAGGCCCTTTTCTCTCGGTCGGGTCCTTCGCCGCGATGCTGTCGGGGAAGTTTTATTATTATCTGGGAAATGATGCCGCTCTCGGTGATGGATAATTCGTAGTAAATCCGCTGCTGCGGTTTTTCCTTTTTTTTTTTTTTTTTCTGGAGTTTTTTTTTTAGGGAAAGGCTCAATAAACTCAACCTTATTCCATGTTGGTGAAAGCTTTAGAGTTACAGTNTTCGTCTTTGTGGCCCGAGCAGCGCCGGGAAAATTCCGTTTCTTCAGCAACTTGTTATTCCGGAGCCGGGCCTGCTCCCCTCGCCCTGGGGCTGCCCTTCCCGCACAGGTACGGGGCCGGGGGTGCCCACGCCTGCCCCAGCACTGGGCACGGACACTTCTTTATTTTCGTTTGTTTCCCTCCCTCCTGCGCCCGTGTAGGTGGAGTGGGGCTCTATGTGGGACTCTGCCATTTGGTGTAGTCCTCTTATGCATGGTCCTTTCCTTTCTTCACTTGCCTTCCTGCAGGATTTTTTTTTATTATTTTTTTTTTCCTTTTTGTAGTGGTGTGTGTTTTGTTTTTTCCTGTTCTTTATTATTCCGTGCTTCACTGTCGGTAGAGCTTTCTTCTCAACCACCTCTGCAGTTTGGTGGGTGCTGATGGTTTAGTACGCTGAGGTTTTTTGGGTGAATTCGTATTTTATTAATGCATGGAGCTCTTCATTCAACTTCTTCTCAAGTGTCAAAAAATAAGGCTATGAACAGATGTGTTTCAATATGGAGAAATTTCTAAGTTCCTAATTCTTGGGGGTGGAGGAAAGAGTGCCATTGGAGAGTGGCTTTTGTTTTCGATTGGTGAACAAATGTCATCACATTTCAGTCACGTGCTGTAATATTCTTTGTTCAGCTATCAAACTATGATATCTGCTACACCTGTTCCCACTTTTTAATTGTAAGTAACGGTGATTGCCTGCAAATCTTAAAATTGCAGATAGGAGCACTTTCTCCCTTTCTCTCCCCCTTCTATCCTCTTAGAATTTGTTTGGGCCCAAGCACTGAGCTTGACAATGAACTTTTGTTCACTGTGGAGACTGCGTGTAAAAAGGTCCCACTGGGGGTAATAACGTGTGTGTCACGAGAAAGTTGTGTCCTGTGATGTACGGTGGGTCTGAGCATGGAAAAATCAGGTGGGGATGTGCACTCCGTAATGGCAGGGCTTGAGGAGGAGGCAGCCCTCTTTGGGCCAGGCAAATTTTCTTGTGCTGTTGCTTGTTATCAGGTTAAAGGATAGATACTCCTGTACACCCATATGTGTAGATAGAAGCATCTTTTTCTGCTTAGCTGTAGGTTTTCAGGTATCAGAAATAAAACGGATTTTGGCTTTTTCCTCTTCTTTTTTTTTTTTTTTTTCCTTTCTCTCCCTCCCTTTTATTTTGTTTGGTTTTNTTTTTCTCATTGTGCTCACTTCTAACAATGAAGACACCTGCTTAGTTTCAGTTTTGGAACTTGGCTTCCTCTGGCTTTCCTGTGATTTCCCGGAGTTAGCTGGTGAGGCTAGACCTGCTACATAGCAAGGGAATTTCTGACTTTGATGAAGGGAGGCTTATTTCGAGGCTTCATTTGTGAAAAAATGACATGTGTTTCAATGCCTTGTTTAAAAAAAACCCTTAAAATTCTGAAATTCATTACTTCTACCAGGTTAGCATGTAACAACAGAACTTTAATATTGAACTTGTTAGTGATTGTGTATAATACAACTTTATAGTTTTTATTAAATAGTGACATTAAATTACTACTGAGAACAGGATCTTAAAGAAATAAAAAAATAGCATAATTATCCATATTAGTTAAAGAAGTTAATTTTCATATCTTAGGAGAAAGATCACAGTCTTTGATATATCTATGCATGCTTCACAATAGCTAAATAAAACTTTCTTTGGGGGCATTTTTTAATGTTGATTTCTAGAAAGGAGTTCTGTAGCTCAGTAAATGAAACTTTAAAACTGTATTTAAAAAAATAGATGATGAGTTTCTCAAATGTTTTTAAAACTTTCAACTTCACTGTGGTAGAGAGATTATTTTATGATAGTTATATCAGCTAGGGGTTTGAGCTGATACAGAAGGATTATGGAGCAGCCTCTCTATCCATTCATTTCATGTTGCATAGTAGTGTGTATAGAGTATCTCTTCAAGGTCTTAGGAGACCCATTGTCTAGCAGAAGGTAGGTGCTTGCTTGCTGGGAGCACTTGCCACCAGATGGATGTCAGCTATGTCATACCCCAAGATTTCAGCCTTAGTGACCTGAGCAACAAGAAATTTGGAGTGGATCCCATTATGGGTTTTGGTGATTTTTCATTTAACTAGCAAAGCTAATATGTTGTGTAATTCAAAATGTTATGAGGAGGAGTCTTTTGTTATTAATATTTTTTGCCATTAGTGTTTTTAAGATTTTTACCTGAAAGTTTTTAATCTTTACTCTCCTCTATGTGCATCCTGAACTAGTTTTGTTGATGGAAGCAGGCATTTGAAAGTGGTTTTCTTCCTTTAGGGAAAATTAAAAAAACTTTCCTTCAAAGAACTTAAAAAAAGCAAAAGTAGGAAATTAAAACTTAGGCTGCTTAGAAAAAAGTGCTGTTGTGTTTCCCAGGTTCAATAGTGAGATCTCCACTTTAAGTTTAGGTTTTGTAAAGCTGTCTCTTCACTGTAGGCAATTCAGCTTCAGCTGTGTTTCAAATATTGGTCCTAACTATTTCTTATTCCAACTTTGCTTTTTTTTTAGAGATGAGGTTTTGTATGTGCCTATTAAACTTCACTGTAGAAATTATGACTTAAAAAAAAAAAAATCTTGGTGTGGATCCTTACAAAGGACACAATTTTCATGGACTTTTTTTTTTATTTGAAAATAAGATGTGTTTTATTGACTCCTTAAAAAGTTGTATAATTCTGTGTGCAGTTGGAAAGCTTTGATAGTGAGCCTTACCATCACTTGTGTTGTTTATAGTGAACACATTGTAGCTGTTCAGTCCCTTTATTCTTTTTCTTAGAGCCATGAAGAACTTTATTTGGTCAAATGAATTGATAGTATCAGAAATTGTTTGGAGATTTCTCTTTTATTTTAGTGGAGTTTGAAGGAACATGGATGGACTATCTTATTGCATGTGTTATTGGCATTCTGCACGGGTACCAGAAACTCAAGGTGAATGTCATGTGAGAAACATGTGTTGGTGACCCTAACCTTTTTACTGTTGTTTTGGGTTTGTTGGTTTTACTTGTTTAAAATATTATATATAAGAAAGAACTTCATAGGGTGATAGAGTTGTGCTTTTTGGAGGGGCATTTCATGGAGATGTGAGCTGTAAAATATCTCCTTCAGGAGAGGCTTCTTGTGTAGAAGGGGCAGTGCTACAAACCTATTATTAAGCTTCTAATAATATTTCTTCACTGTCCCCTTCACTCTTTATGCTTGCAACTGTGCAGTCACATGTGTAGCTGTATACTAGAAGTGTAAGACTCTACAAAAGGCCTGGCTGCTGTACGTTCGTGAATTGCCCTTGTTCAATTACTGTGTGCCAGAAAGCAGCTCACATCCTGTTTCTGATGTATTTTAACAGCACAAAGGTTTTTTAGGAACAAACCATATAGTGGAAAGGTGGGGCAGAGCGCAGAAGGGTTTTGAGATGTCTGCTGAATGCAAAGGGCTGGTACTTACTTCTGTACCCTGTAATTAGAGAGTATATAGAAGGATAGTTTTTATAGCTATCTTACAGTAATATTTCATGTTCAGTATAGCACAAAGCCAGTGTCTGGCTTGTGCTGGTGGTGGAGATATGCATTATGCAGGCAAAAAAAAAAAAAATTATTTACAATTGGTGGTGGGAGGGGCAACTTTGTATTTTCTCATTTTCTTTTCATTTTTTTCCTTATGGCACATAGAGTCTCATTAAAGAAAAAATAATAAAATGCAGCTGCTTTGTTTCTTTCATAAGTTTTTATTTATGGCTTCTGCACTTTACAAAGTTCCTCTCTGGACTGAAATTGTTAAAGTATGATTTAAAGTTTGTTTGATTCTACTTTTGTTATGTCAAAACTTCACAAAAGTGTAGATCATAGGCTGTAAAATGTACAGAAATCTAAAGAGTTTTTTTAAAAAGTACTTAGTGCTGAGGAAAGATGCACTTGCATCGTAACCAGACTTTGCAGTTAGAATCTCCCGTCCCTAAAATAATTTATTTCGCTGTAGAAAGTTCTAACGGGTCCCTTCCTTTGGTCTTCCCTGCCTACTGTCCTAACAAAGCCCCAACTTTGCCACAGAATCTTTTGTTTTAATACTTTGATCATTCCAGATTTTTGAGGAAAAAATGTGCTGCGTGATATAGGCTTATGTGTACCATTATTTTCTGGTATACTGTTTATACCAGTTTAATATCTCTGATGGAATTATCAAGTTCCCCATGCCTTAAAAGCTCTTTGCCTAGATGGTTTGACCTATTATTTATTCCCTCTTGCCCGAGATTTCTTGTTTGCTGTCATTACAAATGCTCACTCTTTTGATTAGAGACTGTATGCTCAAAGCATGCTTTGAAAAACCGCACACCACAAAACAAACACGCTGCCTCCACCCCCCCAGACCCCAGCCCAAGCCTAATGTTTGTTGTTACTGGTGGGAATGCATCTATAAGTGGTACAGGAGCAGTGAGGCTCTGCTTCCCGTGAGCTCTGTTCTAGGCCACATTCATACAGCTTCTATGCGTTTTTAATGTCTGATTTCTTAAAATGTGTATTTTCTGATTGCGTCCTTCTACCTGACAGTACTGCGCTTGTAGGACGAGAGAGAAAGTTCCCTTGGTACAGAAGTTGTCACCTGCCTCTGAAGTGAGGGACTCTTCCTTTGCACGTGTAATTAAAAGTACACTTTGAAAATGTAGCCAGTGTGTTTCTTGAATTGCAGTATGGATGTGTGAGTAGTTAAACCAAATGAGGGCAGATTTGAGCCTGTGACTCTAAGATGGCCTGTGAGAGAACTCTAGCAGGGCAGCCAGGCTTACGGGTGGTTCAGCTTCCTTGTTTCTGCGTATGAAATACAAGCTGGCAGTGTGAAAGGGAGAAGGAACATTGATTCCTTCCCATCTTCCACTTCAACCCTGCAGATCCAAGTTAACTGTATGGATCCCAAAGGCAGCATAGTTGCAAAGAGTTAATTGCAGAGATCAAGTGGTATTCTATTGAAGCTTTAAATTGTTTTAACAAAACTTCTGAGTAGTCGCAATAATTATTTTCTGATAAGCTGGCTGATAGTAACTATGGCAACAGCTGTCTGGCCTACGGACAGCATTGCTGGATTGACAAAACCTTTAGATGCTCCTGAGGCCTCTTGCCTCTATAGGGAAGTGTATCAGGATGACTTTCAGGTGACTGAAGCATCACCATTTCTTTCTCTTGCAGTGGGATGCTGTCTTTCTCTTGGCCCAGCCTTTTCCTTTTGCATGGTCCTTTTTCTTTTGCATGTTTCTGCAGGTGCTGCCTGCTAGCCTGGAAAAGCTGCGAAGACTGTCTTGTACTACAAGGACTAAGGAAGCATAGAAGTTCTTAGATGGAATTTTATATGCATATTATTGTTTTGTAATTGCTTTAATAATAATAATCCGGAGTTCAGGGAAGTGGGAGGGGGAAAAAGAGGAGGACTTTTTCATTTTGTTCCCTGGTTGTTTCCTTCCTCGATTAAAACCTTCTCAGAACAGACTGGTAGGGGGAGCTGCCATTCCCTTTACTGAAGTACAGCGTATTCCTCTCTGAGGCCTACGCTGAGACACAGCTATTTAATTTTCAGCTAAGAGCCACTTCTTTTCAGAAGAGAGAGGCAAGCCTCTGCTTCAGCACATTGTAGAAATAGAGGAGGAGAGCAATTTGTTTCCAGATAACTGAATTCTGGACAGGGAGAATATGCCCCTCACCAAACATACTTTTCTTATTGCTATTCAAAGGAGTACTCTTTAATGTTATTAAATGTAGCAGTCTTGGGAGGAAAATCCTGTAAATTCTTGTTGCACTTCAGTAAAAGATGTTAAAAAGCTACAGCAAAATGTGCATGTTAAAAAGTAGCCAAACTGCTATTCTATGAGGACTCTTGGTAAGCTGATGTTTATTTCTGCAGAAATCTTTGGCCTCTTAACTTCAACACATGAGAAATGGCTATCAATCCAGCTTACCTGGCATTTACCAGCAGCAGTCTTCCTGTTTGGGGTGTGTTGTTGTTTGCAGGCCTGTGGAAGTGTGCAATATGGCCTACATCTGGTCTCATCTTGAGTAAGAATGTGCTTGTGGAAACTACAGGCCCCAGTGTGCAGTGCTGTGTTTTTATTGCAATGGCCTGCCAGGATTTTGCTATCCTAAGGCATCCTGGGACCTGTAGTTTTCTTGAGCAAAAGTTGGGGATTTGGAGTGAAGAGTATAAGATGCTATCATGTTCTAGAAACGTGGTCCTCAATACCTTATCCAGTTCTTGTTGGTCAGCTTAATCCTGTGCAGCAGTCAGGTTTTTTTGTTTACGAGTCAAAAATGGTTTATAGTTGTGTTTTATGTTTAGAGAAAAGCAGTCCGTGAAGGAAGTCTTCCAACTGCTTGTGTGTTTTTGTACAAAGAATATATTAATTGTACTAACATCTTGCTTCATTTGTGATTGCAAGTATCTTATTTGATGTTCTGGGGATTTTTAATCTTTCAGAGCAGTGTTATGGATGGAAACATTTGGCAGAAGAGGATTTCTGTTACTGGCAGTATGGCAGCCATGTTGTCCTTTCCAGTTGCTGGGAGGACAGTGGGTCACAGTGGATTTCTTTTCGCACAGTGAAAGGGGGTTTTAACAGCATTTTTAACTGATGAGAACTCACTTCTCTGCTGTGTTTCTTGAGAGTGAGATGACGTAGCTGCCTTATTCATCAGAGCAGGGGACCCAATTTATGTTCATGCTGTGGGGGCTAGTGACTCCATTGCTGGTTCCCAAGAGAACACAGAGTCACAAACACAGGTACTGGCAGGTGCCACCAGAAGCAGAACACATCTGGCAGTTTTTGTCAGGTGCGTTTAGTCCTGACGGCTGCGCTTGAACTCGCGTCAGACTCGCATCAAAGAATGTGAAGTGTTTCTGAAGTAGCTATTAAGGAATAGTAACTTTTCAGAATACTTTATTTATATCTGTAGGAATTGTGTATTTTCACACAACACTCTGTCAGACTTGCCAAAGTTAAAGTGGACATTAAGTTGATTTTGGTTGTTCATCCAGCAACAAGTTTAGTATTTGCTGTAATCTCATGTGCCATGATTTGGATAATGCAGTTCATTTTCAAGTGAGCAAACACTTAACTTTAACTGATCATCCCTGTCCATTTCTTTGTTCTTCAGTTTGTATGAGATATTAATATAAAAAGGCTTGTATTTAAGTGTCAGACAATATGAAATACACATTGTTTTTATGTTTTTGGAGAAATTAATTGGGGCTGCAGTCTTGCAAGAAGTCATGTTATTTAACACTAAGTCCTGAAGTTAGAGGGAATAGCTGAATCCCTGAAATCAGAATCTATATAAGTAGCAGCAGGATTAAGGCCTCCAGGCTTCCAGTGTTGGAAAGTAGCTTCTTTGTAATCACCATAATTAGCTAATATCTAGGTCTGTGTGACAAAATTCTTGTTCTTTTAGTAAGTGTCCAGAAATTCCGCTCATTATAAATTTAGAACTCACATGTACTTCATAGGTTGTGTGAAAAACCACCCAAAGCCTAAAAAAAGTTGCTCATTCCTTCACCTGTACAGATGATATGTGTGACAGCTATTTAGGTGGTAGTAGCTTCCTTGAGTCAGGGTTGTATTTTGTCAGCACTGATACATTGTACACACTATATGTTGCTGACGCTGTTTAAAACTGATACAAAAAGGTGAACAGATTAGTCTAAAACCTTACAGATGCTGTAATTCTAAAGGACTGGGTAAACAGTAATATAGTTTTCTTTAAGTGTTCCCAGCCCCTTGACAGCCCATGTGGAGCAAATTGCTGACAGGACACACACTTAGCTGAAATAGTTACTATTAGTATCTTGACATAATTAGAGAGGCTGACATTGTTGCTATGCGAGGATGAAATTCCCGTTCATTGGCTGATTGGGCCTATACAACAGGCGAGAGAAGAAACCACGATAAATCTCCGTGTAGTGGAAAGATGACGTTTTTTGTCCTTCAAGGACGTTTTACCTTCTGTAGAGAGCCTGCAACAGTGCCCTTTGTAACGCTGCTGTATCAGGGTATCCCAGATAAGGAAAGTGAGAAGTAGGGATGTACAAAAGGGTTTGATGCACAGTCGTAAAGAAAAACTTCTGTAAGTACTTCTTATCTCATAAAAGTAAATCTGTCCTCATCTGTGAAGAAATTGTGGCCCTGCTCAAGCCAATGGGAAACTTCTCAGTTGAATTGAGAGTACCAGGATTTTTTCTCCTTGAAATGTAGTTTTAGGTGGATTTTGCAGGCCTGAAGCTCTGGACAAAATTTGGAGAATCTGGCACCTTTTTAAGAGGCTGCTGGTGATCTGTGGGGGATCTCACTCTGGGTACTTTGTCGCCTAGTGTCTTTGCTATGCCTTTAAAAAGTGGTTAATATTGAGCTCTTGTAATGCTTTGTAAGAACTTGGAATCTATTTATTTGGGGCTTTTACTTAATTTGTTAGCACGACAAAATTTTGCATGAAAGCCAGAAATTAGTCCTTGATGTGTCCAAGGAATGCTTTCTATCTCTATCCCTCTTGCTTGTGTGACATTGAGATATTTGGTCTGAAACTTGAATAACCTGACTTGTGATGGACCTTAAAAAAATTAAGCCCTAACAATTAAAAGCACAATAAAAATCCAACCCCCCAACCTCACTAACAAGCCTTTTTCATAACTCTATAAAAGGACTACAGTGGCCTATATTACTAATAATGAAGTTTTTTGGTAATTTGCATCTAGCTGGAGCTCCAGATACCATTTCACTGCTGCTTAGCTTGCAGTAATTGTCTCTGATAAGCATCTTCGTCATGTAAATCTATTGTGTGTAGCATGAATTTGCTGTGTTAAAGATGCTTTTGTCAGTGACCCCAAATGGAAAGGATGTGGCTAGCTGAGCTTCCCTTTTTACCCTTTCAGAGAGTACATTCTGGTGAGAAATAAATTGGGAAGCTCTAGCCAGGTTTGTGCTGTTTCTGAATGCCGGGTACCTGTCCTTGAGTCAACTGCAGTTCTCCCAGGGAGGAAACCCACCACACCATATCTCTTCTTTTGCGGTCTTAGGGAATTGTGCTGAAGTCAGTGGATTTGTCACTATGGAATTTGTTTCAGAATCAGCCTTAGTTTCCACTTTCTACCTGCAATTTGGTGTATTTCACCTGCTTTACTTTCTTTTGAATGTCAGCCTCTAAAATAAAACATGGAAATACCCTCCCTTCCCATAATTCTCATCCATGTGTAGCAGTTTATTCTTGCCATAAGACTTAGAATGTCTTCTTCCACCTTACTTCTTGCAGGAATTACATTTGGATGCCTCACTGTCGAGGAAGAACTTGTATAATGTTTAGTGTAATTAAATGTTTTTCTCAGTGGTGATGAGCTGCTTTCTTTGCAGTCAGTCAAAACCTGGTGGTGTTGGCCTGAGAGATGCCGGTGCAGGGTTAGAGCCCTACTGTGGTAACAGTATCTTCTCAGCTGCACAGTCCATTAGTTGGGCGTAGGTTAGTGACATTGCGACTACAACCTCAGGTTGTATTGCACTGACATTGTCATTGCTACAAAATTGCATGACCAAAAATACTGATTTTAGGTTTGCTTCTTCCTGAAGTAAGATAACGTTGTATGATTACTCAACATTTGGGACCATTTCTTTCTGGCTTCCTTTTGCTAACATAATCTACACTTCTGTGCTCATGGTTGTTTCTGTTTAAAAATGCTCGTTTTTCCTTATATTAAATTCATTGTTAATATATTAGGTGATTTCATCATAATGTGTATAGATCATCTCATTCTAACTCACTTGCAAGCTTAAACTAAGGAAGGACAGAAGTATCTGTTAAATCCCTGTTTGTGTGTAGAAAGTACTATACATTAGGCATGCCAGAACTTTTCTCTCAGGTAAACCAGAAACTCCTGTCATTTCTTCAGAAACTCTTGCATAAATTGGGAAATGGAGTTAAATACTATCTGCATATTTTTAAACATATTTTTTCCACATTCCCACATATGCAGGATGCATTTTAATCATTTACCTATGACACCTCTTTGGTATTCCAATTGGCAGTAAGACTCATATGGGTTTCTTGGGGATCAGAAGTTGCATTAGAAGGGGGCTTAAAATTATACAGTAAACATTCTTGTGTGTTTCTAGTCCTCGTGGCTTCCACCACCACCCCCTTCTCCCCCACCACTGGATAATAACCAGAGTTTAAATTGATAGGAACTGTGATTTTTCTCAAAGACATTATAAAAAGGAAAAAAAAAAAAAACAAACCAAACCAATAAACCACAACAACCCTGTTCTTGAAATGGTAGGGAGAGGAATGTGTAAGGACAAAGTAATGAGAGGAGTGCATGAGAATTTATGTCTATGTGCCTGTGTGTAGAGAGATGTGTTTAAACATCTTTTGTAGTACAACAATATGATCATTAAAAATCTAGGCATTAATTTTTAAACAAAACAATTTGTTTAGAGAGTAACTTTGCAAAGCAGTTTCCATAATGATGGGCACTACACTGATATCACAGTAGTGTCAGTGTTGCTCTTGATACAACCTCGTATCAGCACATACAAATGCACACTGATGTATGCAGTACTAGTTTATGTATGCTCCTCACTGTTTTGTCTCATCTTAGTCTCTGCTGTTGTGGTATGTCTTCCTGCCACGGGGTGGTTTGCTCCATCTTCTAGGACAATGCTGGTGTAGGGCTGTTGTATACGTGGAATCAGTGGATCCCAGGAGAGCAGGAGAAGATTGTGATGATGTTAGTGTGTGGGGATGTGAAGGAGTGGCCCTCAGCAGCATGATACTGCCTTCTCCTCTGGGTGAAGCACCCTGGCCCCTTAGGAATAAAAATAATTGGCTGCCACAACACCCTTCTTAAAACTGCCAATCCTTTTGTTCAGAAAGTGCAATCATGCCATGCTCCGTGATATCTTTCACTCTCTGTCAGCGTTGTGAAGGTTGAAAATGATATGCCTTTCAATTGTTTATAGTAGCCACTAAAATTAGATAAACCTACAATTTATTCTTCTGATTTTAAGTAAATAATCAGTTAAAAATCTGTGGCAATCAGTGTGAGTAAAACTGTTTTGGACACTTAGTTTTCTTGTAGCTGAAGTCTACTTCCATTGTACAGCAGTCATGCACTCTTCTTCCATTAAATGCTAATTGTATGCTTATGTGATTCCATGTTAAATTGGCCCAGTGATTCAGTGTTATGTTTGTAACCTGGTGTGTAAATCTTTTTACTTGTATTGAATAATCATGGTTTTGTGAAGAAAGGAACTATGAAGTGTATGGTTACTTGAATTCTTCCTTTCAGGTTAGTGACTACCATCAGTACTCCCACATTGAGTGTGACTACCCCAGCTACAAATACCATTTTCCAGATGCTACAGTTCCCATTTGTGTATGTTTTGAGGAGAAGAAAGAAAGGAAAAAAAGGTCTTTTAGGGGGTAAGGAGGGAGAATATAATAAAAGGTGAAGGAAAGACAGTATTTGAGATTGATACCTGTGTACTGGGAGCAGTGAGAATGCCAGCTGTCTGGTATGTAGGGGAAGGAAGATCAGAGCACATCAGTGGAATAATTTTGGAGTGCTTCCTGTTGACTTGTTAATGCAACATGGAATTTGGCCCAGGCAATCTGCTGTTGTGAATCAGCATAGTTTATTCATTGGAGTATAGGTGTGCTTGTTATTATTCAAGAATCTGCTCTACTTAAAAGATAACAGGTCAATCTGGTAAGTAGCATTATTCCCATGTTTGGATTAGAAACTGAGGTAGAGAGAGAAATTTATTTATTCTGCATTGCAGTAATTTTATTGAAGACCTTAAACTAGGAAGGGAGGCCTTCCCTTGTGTGTTTTAATCCAGAAAACTGTCTGCTTCATTCATATCCTTAATATTGCTATATTGTAAACAAAAGTGAGCCTAAAACTGGTACACTGATTAAGTATGGGTGGTGTACAAATAGGTAGTGTTGTCCCAATGGAAGTGAGATTCATGTAAAACTGGTTGTACAAAGTAAATAGGGTACTTTTTTTTGTTTTTAAAGTGTTGGATATATTTTTGTAGGTTATCTTGGGTTGAATGAAAAGTAAAGGCTGGAATGGGAGACCTTGTGATACATGGGGAGATAATGATAAATGTGAATTTGAAATCCAGTAAAATCTGAGTTGCATGGGTAAGCACTGGTGCAAAGAAACAGTCCTAAGTTCTGCAGAACATGAAAAAAAGAGAGAAGAAAGATGGTGGTGGTGGTTGTTGCTGTTGAAATTTTTTTTTGTCTACCTTTCTAGCTCTGTTGCAATGTATTAATACAAGAAATTGCATGTTATTATGCAGGTATGATTGTTTCTAAAACATCTCCTGAACATACTTTTTCTACGTCCTGCATATGAATGAGGTACCAGTAGCTTTAATGCACACCATCACTGTTTCTGTGCCATACTTTAAGTCTGGTACAAAGGATTATACAGGTCTAGTTGTGTGGAATGGTTCAGTGCACAGCGAAAGTAACACTGAGTAATGAGAGTCGTCAGTGCTCAAGTCTTAACTGCTTGTTAAAACTATTTTGTGTACGGCTTATGTGTGCAGAATTCTTCAATCCTCCCAAGTGAGTACTGTTCAGGGACAGATATCTTGTTCTGTTAATTTGTAAAAATGCCTTTTCCATGTGAAAAATTAGCAGAGTTGGCAATATTCAAGTTTCTGCATCTGTCACAGCTGGCTGGGTCCAGTGTTGCTTCCACTATCTCTTAGTGTTGCCTAATAAGGGACCTATGTTCTAATGCAAACATGAAAAGTATGACTCCTTTTTTGTTATATGCCTCACTGTTTACTGTAAATGGCTCACTTAACACTGTGAGTCTCATGCTTTGAACCCTATGTCTGTGACTACCCATGTTGTTAAGCTCTTGGGCTCTGGTGGGATGTTGAATCATGACCTTTTAAATGCATATCTCTTGTTCTGGAGTATCTCCAGCCATAGCCCTTAGTGTCACTGCTGGTGGTCTCCACCAGTGTCTTAGAGTATTTGTGGAAGACAGAAACTTTGGCATATACCCCTCTCATGTTTTGTTAAGAGTTGTTCATGTTTTGAGACTGCTTCTGCATAAACCTGGAGTTGTCTTTCATCAGTAAGCTGGGTTAGTACAGTTTCTTTACTGAACTATTTGTATGTTGTGACATCTCTACTCTGTAACTGTGGAGACAGCTTCAAGGCCAAACACAAGGCAGCTTAAGTAACCACTACATCTCATACTCTGCAGTGTGACTTCTCTGAAGTAGAATTCTTGTTTCGGTCGTGTCTTGATTTATAGATGGGTGTAATGAAATTTCAGAGAGTATATTGTGTTAACAATTCAGTGATTGGCATGCTTCTGTTCGTGTGCAATTAGTCCTGCATACATCACCACTGCTTAATGAAATGTTTGTAAAATAAATCTCAGGGCAGGGTATAGTGCCTTGGCATTAAAGGCCTGAGATCCAAAGAGACATTGTTGACTGGCACTGCATTCCTCAGAGAGAAGACTTTCAATTCTTGTTCTTTGTATTGCAAAAGAAAGCAGTTTTGCTTTGTGTGGAAGTGTCATGGAAATGTGAAGTATGCAACTTCATGAGAACTGTATTGCACTGGGAAGATCAGCCTTCGTCATCACTAGGACCAATGGCTTGGAATTGCAGGCAAATGTGCATAAATCTGGAGATATCTGTACAGTTTTCCAGCTGTTCCTCCATCTCTGTGCAACCTAGCGTGTGAGAAGGGAGGAAGAGGAATCAAAGTGCTTGTATTTTGAATATATGCGAATCAACAGAGTTTTCCTGTGCAGCGGTTGAAGAAGTATCAGTAGATATGAGGGAAGAGCAGAAACTCACCTTGAACTTGAGAGGAGAGCAAGAGGATAAACATTTGTTTTTTATTGGGAGCAAAAAATGTGAATGAGATTTGAGAGGAGCTGTTGGGAGTACTCTGGAAATTACTTTTAATGAAACATGGAGCATTTGAGAAGAAAACTTTCTGAAGTTATGTATCAGGAAGACAAATTATGCGTGTCTGATGGATTTGCTGGTGGGATGGAGAAGAGAGAAATGTTGCCCCATGGATGATTAACGGAAGTACTGAAGCATGAATAAACTCAATACACACACATGATTATATCTTCCTGTGTTTCTCTCAGGGATACCAACAAATTCAACCTGAAGCATTGAGCCTGTGTCAGCATGGAGTGAGAAAACCTATAGTAAATCAAAAGTTCCCAACTACAAAGAAGAGTGCTAATTTCTTTGAATTGTTAGTTTGTAGTGCTATTTGTTGCTGGTGTAGTTTGCACAAACATCTCTAGGATGATAAGGGCATTGTGTTGCTGTTTTCTTTCAGCAGGACCAATTCCAATGCTCTTACTGGTCTAGATGATACCTTCCCCTGCAAAACAAAATGAAAGAACCCCAAAACAATCTGTATGATTCTGTAAGGAGAGAGTTATTTAAATAACAAAATTATAATAGTCCCTATGTGAAATGAAGGGAAAAAAATAACATTGCCTGAAATTCTTATTTTCGTGTCCTTTTATGTGACTTAAGGACTTTCTCTTGTAAACTGGATCTTTCTCATATAAACTGGATTGTGGTCAGCTTTCTCAACAGTGTAAATGAGCAATAATCTCACTGAGGCATTATCTGTGAGTTCATGAAACTGTTCATAAAGCTGCTTCTGGTTTTTTTGCATGTTTTTGTCCTTGGTAGTTGCTTGTTCCTGGTAAAGATGATAAGCTTATTGGGTATGTTCATCTTCATCATACTGCCTGCAGCAATATTGAAAGGTTTTATATACTGGACGCTTGCTTTGTTTTCCAGACCTGTTGTAATTTTGGCCTTTAGAACATGAAACTTCTCTGTTTCCCACAGATTGAGACCTGCTTGTTTATCCTACATGGCTTTCAGTTTGGCTATCTTCAAAAGCTCATCTGTCAGAAGAGAAGGAAGCTGACAGTGATGAGAAGGCAGACATTCACCAAATTGTTTAGGCAGTGCTTTCTAGCAGGATTAGCAATACTTCTAGCAGAATTCTGTTCGATGTTTGTCCTGGGCCTCAGCTTGAGCTTATGCATTTTCTGTGACAGTAATACTTTTTCACCTAGACTTCCTTATTAAAACAGAGAGCATCCTGCACTCTTCCAGGGTCAGGCAGGATCTGAAACAAGTTCAGTTTTCTTGGAGAGGAGTCAGACGTTCATCTACATGTTCCTTTTGAATGCATTGGTTCAGGAGATCTTCTCCCTGGTCAGCTGGGAGGATGCCAAATCATTGCCAGTCTTAAATGGGTCTTGGCAGTTTTTGCAGCAAACATCCATGGCTTATGTTTAGTGCTGCTTTCCAACTTTCTGAGTCTTTCTCAGTTAGGAGAAACTGCCTGAGTCTCCTTCCACTGACACCCTGATTGGTGAGGGGCTTGGAGGAGAATTTTTCATCAGTCTGGTGGGTTATATTAAAAAAAAAACCCTCTATAGCCGTCAGTACTTGCTTATGGCTTTGTTTCAGTGTTGCATTATATTACACAAACCAGTTTGATTTCTGCTTCAGAAGCTGCAATTTCTGCTTTTAACATTATGTGTTTGAATTATAGCCTGGTTTATTTACCAGAAAACCAATCTCCAAAACAAACCAAAACATATACCAGCATGGTTGCTCAATGTGATTAAACATAGGAACTAACATACTCTGCTGGACCAAATGTCCATCTAATCCAGCATCTTGCCTTTATCAGTGCCTAGCAGCAGCAGCTGACTGAACAGTGTAGGAAATGGGTGCATTCTGTCAGCCACTGAAATATTAACAGTAGGTTTCTGACAGTTGTTTAGCTGCTGTCTGAGATGGAAGCTACATTTGGGCTATTGCACTGTGAATAGCAACATCAAACTATTTATAGGTGAATTTGCTGCCTTTTTGAACTAATTTATAAATATCTGTGGCTTACATAGAGTTTCACAGCAGCAAGTTCCATGCAGTTTCCCTGCATTTTCTGTGTGTGAGATAGATTGGGGCAAGAAAAAAATGGTTTCATTTGTTTTAAACATACTCTCTTGTTGTCATTCCTCTCTGTACCATTTCTATTTCTTCCTTTTTTGAGGTAGGAGCAGCCAGAATTATGTGCAGCGTGCATCACAGCAGAATGTTCCCTGTTTTTTCTCTGTTCTGTTTCTAATACCTTCTGAGACTTTTCTCGGACTTCTTGCTGCTGAGAGTTGAACTGTTTGCTTGCAGTAATCTTGAAATCTTTTTTGTAAGTACTCATGCCTAGTTTCACTTCATCGTTGTGTGTTTATAGCTAGATTATTTTTTCCTCTGAGTATATTATTTTGCACTTCTCGACCTGAGACGACAAAATGATAAATGAAAACCAGTCATTTGGTATTATCAGATCCCCTGTAACTCTCTGAAGTTTACTTTAATTACAACTATCTGAAATGATGGAAAGCATCACAATGTGTGCAACCTTCCTATTTGCCAGATAAGTTGAAAGTATGTTCACAGACTTAACCCTGATCTTTGTTGTGGTAACTTCACTGCTCTTTGACTGTTCAGGGTTTTCTTTCTTTTTGTTTTATTTTCTTTGTTACTTTTGTGTAGGTCCTCTCATGGCCTTTATAAGGTGGTGAGAGGTATACAAATGGGTTTGTTTCCTTTTGTTTTTGTTGCAATATGGTGTATGAACATTTTGCTATTTGTGATGTAGGTCTTCCAGCATCTCTTTTCATTTGCTTTGAAGTTGGATGTCCAAAAGCTTCATTTCATTAAGATTGCAATCTTTTATATGAATACTTGGCAGAGATTGTTCCTTAGAAATGTGGAGTTTTGTTGTTTTTTTTTTTCCTTTGTGTGTGTGTGGTTTTGTTTTCTATGCTTTGGGTTTTTGTTTAAATGGCCAGTGCTTTGTAATCTCAGTATCATGAATTATATCACCTTCAAAGGGTGATATAATTCATTCCTGCCTCTATAATTTGTTCCTACATCCTGTCTCATCCCAGCCTCTTTTCTTCAGTTCTTTTCTCTTCCAGTTTGTGGAAATCCTTGTCTTGCCTTTTTAACCAAGTCTGTGATGTTTTTACTATGACCAGCTGTGAGATTATTTTTTAATAGATACCAAGAATCCCCTGCTCATCTCATTTTGTTATTGTGATAGAATTTTATGTTTTAAAATTTGATACTCTGGTTTGAAACTCAAAACTTCTCACTCACCTAGCATTGATATCAATGAGTTTTAAGGCAGTTTGACTGTCAGGCAAATGGCAGGTGTTAACTTTCATAGGTTTACTCCTTGTCTAACTAGAATATCTTAATTTGATTATGGGGGAAGTTTGTATTAACTAGGCAAACTGTTAGGACGGTGGGAACAGATACTTCTCAGAGAATAAATACTGCTTGAAAGTAATATTTCTTTTGAATATTGTGCTTCTATATATATGATCTTACCTGTCTTTTTCTGCTGTAAGTATTAATTGGGTGTTAAATAATTAAACTCACACAGTAGTGTGTGAATGTTCATTCCTATATCTGGAGGGTAGGAAGAAGGGCTACAACAGACACTTCCGTCCAGAAGGCTCCTAGCTTAGAGGACAAGGAGACTAATGTGTCATGTAGGTACATGCAGATGTGACATCCAGACTGTAACTTGACAGAGGATATTCAAATGAACTAGTTCAGAACTTGGCAACACGTGGTAGTGCTGTAGGAATTGCATCCTTTACCTCAGCTTTGCTCAGTGTGCATGGATTATACAAATTTTCAGATATCTAGGTGGTTTAGATTATTGTTGGGGGAATCAATCCTCCAACTTCTTGCTATTGTAATTGCCTTTAGTAATTTGAATTACAATTTTACATTATTGTATTCAGAAGCTCACAGCACTTTGTACTCTTGTGTGGGTGCATGCTTGTGATGCTTTGCAAGTTGTGGAAAAAAATATTTTTTTAGTAGGTTAGTATGAAGCTGTTGTAGAATTTGAACAGTCTCTAGTGTACTGTGTGACTGCAGCAGGAATTTAATAACCACAAAAAGTTTAATTCATAAAAATTGCTGTTACCTTGAATGGTTGAGTAAGAACTTTGATGCAGATTTTTGAAAAGTAAGACTGACAGTTTTTGATGTTCATGAATGAGAAAACTGAATATTGTGTTTTGGTTTTGTAGCTCATGAAGCCAAGCAGCTGAAGCTTGCTTTGGTGTTGGTCACTAATTGGACAAAGCATGGTTTTGTGTGTTAGTAAATAGACACTTCTAAAAACATACAAAGCCAAGAAATAAATACTTGCATTGTTATAAATCAGGTATCATTATTTTGTATTTGAAAGATGAAACTCCTAAAGTAACTTTAAGTGACAGAGGCAAGTCCAGTGATCTTCAAAAATTGGCAACACATGCTACTTCTGATCCCAGGGTCCTTTGGTCTGTTCAGTAAACAACCATTCCTGTGTTCTTCAGAAAAAATCTATTTCTTACCATTCTGCCCTCCTCTAGGACTGGAGCCTGTAGAGTGTATGAAAGAATGATGCACAAGCCTCTTCCCCCACAGAACTTGTGCCAGATGTTATGTGCTTGAGAAAATAGAAAGGGCTGAAATAATTGAAATTCTTACTGTTTCTCCAATAGATGAATTGTAAATATGTAACCATTTAGCACAGGTTAAAATGGCAAGAGGGACTATTACTCACTGGGAGTGACTTCTGAGACATTAAATACCTCTGGGTTTAGAATTCTTTAAAATGCTCATGTTTGGCTTCGGGAACGTGAATACCTTCTGTCTGCAATGAGCATATGTGTTTGTTTTCAGCAGAGGGGACTGAAAAAAGTGTGGAGTGTGGTACCATCCTTCTTTTCCTTCCTTCTAGGGCAGGTGTTTTTTGAAAGACGAGGGACTGAAACAAAACTTGTAATTTAGTTGAGGTATATTGTGCAGAATAGAGAGAAGCAAACAGCTGCTAAGATCAGAAAACAAATCTGTAATGGAGAATAGAAAACAGGTCTTTCAAAGGTGTGTATATAAACTTGTTCTCACTTGTCCATCTTTTTTTGTGTAGGTTGTTGTCTAATAGTTCATTAGGACTCTGTCATAAATGTTTTCTGAAGTGTTGTGAGGGTTTCCATTGCAATGAGCTAGTTAAATCACTGTTTAAATAATTATATATATTTTTAAAAGTTGTATATACTCTGGAAACTCTATGTTTGCCTAAAAAATCTTGTCTCTTTGAATTGAGTTGAACTGATCCCTGGAAGAAACAAACCAGTGATTTTTTTGGAGTTTTGTGTTGATATTTTTTTTTGAGTGTAGAATTACATTTTTTTAAGAAAAAAATTAAGTCAATTTTTGCCTTCAGTGTTCAGGTAAAGTTTGCATCTCTATATTTACCTTTAAGTCTTAGTGATTTTTAAAGGGGTTTTGTTGTGTGTATTTATTTATTTAATGCAGTATTCTGATACGTGTTTGACCTCCAGAAGGTTACCCCGTTTTGCTTGGCTTGGTGGAGATGAATTTTGGGAGTTATCTATACTTTATTTTATGCTGTTGTGTTTCTCCAGTAGTTTTGGATCAGTCCCATGAGGCTGTGTTGCATTAAGTGGTTCACCTGAGTGTCATCCAGGGTAAAACTATGAGAAAATATGGGTTTTATCTCACCATTATTCCATCTTGCCTGAATGAGAAAGTTCATGACTTATAGAGACAAAATACTTTGTCCTGAACATGAGTGTTGCAAG
Organism: Urocynchramus pylzowi; assembly: GCA_013397555.1. Lineage (NCBI taxonomy): Eukaryota > Metazoa > Chordata > Aves > Passeriformes > Fringillidae > Urocynchramus > Urocynchramus pylzowi. The sequence continues at coordinate 174,366 of VZRH01006604.1, forward strand.
GCTATGGGGTAGATTAGAGATCCTAAGAGCAGGAAAATGCTGCATTAAGTAAAGTAAATGATTCAAAGTAGTTGTCAGAATAGGACTACCTTGACAGAAGAATCAAGTTCTCTATAAAAACTTTAGAGGTACTTGGGCCACAGCTTGGTTACACCTTCATTTAATAGTTTTGTATGAAAATGAATGGGGAAAGAAGGAATTGGTGTTGAAAGAGAGGAATGTGTGAATATTCAACAGTGTTGGACTTGTGTATCTGTTGGGGAAAAGGAAAAATCCAAATATTCACAGTGCTCAGCAGGAAGCAGGGAAGAGGAGATTTTCTTCCTCTTAGAGGTGTGCTGTGAAAACAGTGATGCAGCCTGGCAGGCCAAGTCCTGTTGCATTCAAGGAACAAAAAACAACAGCTGACAATGGCTCAGAAGCTGCAGGGGAGCTGGTCTAGTAAAGAAGGAAAAAATTAGGGCCGAATCTTTCACAGTAAATTGTGATGCCGTTGTCTTTTGAAATACAGTCATTACAGCTGAAGGAAGCAGAGAGAAAAAGCTGATGCTGGAACAATCTGGTAGTTAAATCTAAGGGAAATGGGGAGAAGGGGTGGACTCCTGCTCATCTGCAGCAGCCCTGCACACAGAGGTACCTGATTTAGGCCTAGCGACAGTGCGTTGGAGGCCTTGGGAAGGCAGATCGCTCGGCAGCGTGTTTTGTCAGCGTGACGTACTCGGGAGTGAGCACAGCCTGCATGCTGAACGCCAGGGGCTGCCTTTGACTCCGCTTCTCACAGTTCTGAGAATGTCATGAAATCCCTTCTCACTCACGCTTTTATTTTGGGATGGAGGGGGAGAGAAAGGAGCTTTCAGTATTCTGGTATGTTCAGAGTTTGAAACAAGCATTTTTTACTGAATTCTGTTTACTGCCTTTTTATTTAGGCTATCTGTGAAACACATTGATACCTTTACATGCTCTATCATAATTTATCAGTACACAGAAGTAGAAACTCATGGAAACCTTTTTGATCCTTATCTAATTAATCTCTACACAGGGAATACAGTCGTTACTGTTGGAGGGTCTCAAGCTGGTCTTTTTTTTTTTTTTTTTTTTCTTTCTTTGCTGGTCTCTGCGCTCAGGAGATCAGGAATGCCAAAATGACAACATGGTTTAAAGAAATAATAGTTGGTGAAAATGAAATAAGTTTGGCTAAAAAGCTAATCAAATGCAAATATAAAATGAGACTGGTTTTTACTAAATGCAATCAGGCTGTACTTAGAACAGATGTTGTAGTCAAAAGGAGAGGAAAATGTGATACCTGTCTGGTAGCAGCAGAGGGTCCCAGCCACCTTTTCAGAGTTCAGAGCACCTGACAGAATCAACAGAAGTCTGAGACTATTTTATATAGAACTTTGTCAAATTGAATTGCCAGTATTCAGTCTAGAAAAAAAATCACTTATAGCAGGTGAGAAGCATTACCTTTTTCATCTTGTTTGTAAAATCTGAAGACAGATTAAGAAACAAATGATTGTTCTTTTGATACTTTTTTCATGTGAACATCTGTTCACCAACAAATCATTTTCATATTGTCTTTTGGCAATAATTTAGAAGCCTAACATATTAGAGCAAGTGATCTGTAGTGTTGTGAAGGCAAGAATTTATGTATAGTTTCTCATTTTGAGCCATGTTGCTTCCTATTAAAATGGAAGCTCCACATAAGATGAAATGAACTCCTATATTCTTATAAATATTCTTTTAAGTATTTTTCAGAATCATGAAGTACAGAATACAAGAATGTGTATCATCAGCTAATTTTCAAGTTTATCTACTTTACCTCATATGCATTAAATGGTTTATTTTTAATGCATGTGAGGAAATAATTAAATTTAGGGGTCCAGTTTATTATAAGAACTTTGACAGACTAAGTGTGTGCCAGTACCTGTTGCAGTATACTGACACAAAAGTTGACCATAGCAAAGTCTGTATAGGTTGGCTTAATCTTAGTATTTAAAGAATGCCTGTGCCATAATGAAGTTACACAGAAAATAAATAGTGATTTCTATTCTGCCTGAGTAACAAGCAGAACAGAAAGAATTCAGGACTGCCAAACTCAGGTGCATCTTTACCCCTAGTTACTCTGTAGGTCTTCCAGTTTCAAAATGAAAAGGATGTTCAACTATGACTCTGTCACTGAAAATGTAACTCACAAGCCAAATTTGTGACTACGTGGGGAAAGTGAAAGGTCACTTCTTGATGATCGTTTTAATTAAAAAGAATCAGCGAAGTTCTCAGTCCTGTACCCAGTATAGCACAATGGAACTTGATAACTGTGGAAGAAAGGAAGGAAGGTCTCCCTTCTGCTGCCAGCACAGTGCTTCTACTGCTGAAGCTTGTGCATGATGTTCCCCAGACCAACCTGTGAATCACTTCAACTTTCTGTGGAGTGTGACACTCACTCGACCACCACTCTCCCCTGAAAAAGTGAGGACTGATGGAGGTAGGACCTCTCAGCTGGAAGAGGACATGAAGGAGAGTGCCTTGGCCAGCTAGATTAGCTGACTCTGGGAATGTTATTTAGCCTGCATGCTAAATAATAAGAAAGAAACCAAAGGTAGAACTATAAACTTTGAGGAGAAGTAGGCTTCACTCAGGTCTGTTGATATACTGGTAGTTGAAACTTTCCTTGTATATACTTGGCCAACTGCATTTTGCTTTCATGGACACATTGAGACAAGAGTTTTACTGATAGTATAGCATCTGACTTTGAAAGAACTTTATAAATACAGAACTATAAAAGATTACCTGTTATTTCAAGGTACCCTGCCATATAATCACTAATCACAATACACCTGCATTTTTAAATGTTTGTATGTTATTACATGTGTACCTGCTACTGTCTGATATTTGTGGAACAGTAACATCAGTAGAAGCTTGTGTAGCTAATCTCTCTAAATCTGTCACTGAAAATCTCACTGCTGCTCCTTGTGATTCTCAGCCAGTGATATTTTAAACAGAAAGCCCTTGTGATTGCAGGGCTTGTCTTTTTTTCTTCATTGCAAATGCCTGTTAAATTTCTTTGTTCAACAAATTATCACATTTTGCTTTTTTATTTCTTAATTTTAAAACACATCATGGAATTGTCTGTTTCCTGTCTGTTACATCCAAGTTGCCCTTCATCAAAGTGCATTTAACACAGATTTATTCACTTAACCAACACTCCCTTTAAGTAGTTTTCACTATACTTCGTAAGCATGGAAATGCTGCATGGGTAATATTTGTAAGGTAGAAGAAAATTCAGGGTCTCTAATTAGAGTTCTGCTGTTCTGAAATTTCTTTGGGAAAAAAAAAGTCCAGACACTTGGGATTCTGTATAAATGTAATATGAAGTCTTCTGTAATGCAGAATGATCTTCTAGAATATGTGTGCTCACTTTAAATAAATTACTTTATACATTCATGTTGGATAATCCTTTAAAAATATATAATCTTTCAGCTTAGTCCTCTCGGTTGTTTAGTCACAATATTTTGCTTTTCATTAAAACGCTAGATGTAGGAAGACTTTAATTGATTTGTAGTCACTCTGTGCTAACATGAAACTGAAAGCTTGCCTTTACTTGCTTGTGTTTTGGACTTGCACTTTCACTGTTTCCTCTCTCTAAATTCTGGAAGAATGCTCTGAGTCATATATACTTCATTTATCCTGCTTTTCCTCTCCGGGAGCAGAATCTCTTCCTTCCATCTCAACTGAGGAGATGTGTGTGATTTGCCGAATTTTATTCCTCATGTTTAGCGTTTTCTCTTTTAACATTTTTTTTTTTTTTCGTTCACTTGTTTGGCATTTCCCCCTGCTGGCCGACTGCGGCAGCGGCAGCTCTTTCCCCGTGGAAATGGAAGGCCAAGGCTGTCCTTGGGTGTCACGGCTGTGTCGTTGAGGCGTTGGCTGCTCTTCTGACTTTTTTTTGGGTGTCCTCTGAACGTCTCTGGCAGATAGGTAAAATTCAAAGAATAGTCTGTACAAGCAGGACGTGCGCATACCTGAGGTTCTCTCCATCACAAGTGCAGTTGCACTTCCAGTGATAGTCTGAAACCTCTAGTTTTGCATTTCATGCCTGCAGTCTTGCAACACTACCCAGGCCATCTCCTTTTGTACTCTGGACCTCATCCCAAAACTCTTAAGGCACTTCTGCCTCACTAATGTATCATTGCCACAAGCCAGTTCTTTCCAAGGTAAAGTGGGTTGCTACGAGGGGGAAAAGGGTTTGGCACTCAATAAGAAATTTCTCATGTTTCAAAGGATAAAACTAGAAATCAGAGATCCCTCCCTTCTTAATGGAATTTCAGGGGGGAAATTAATTTAATAGGTACTGGGGTAGAGTTTTCTTACTTTTTTCTTGTTCCTTGCATCTTTGGTTGTTAAATCAATTATTAGGATTTGTCGTGTGTGTTCTTTCTGGAAAGAGTCTTCTCTCCTCCTCTCAACTCCCTCTCCTCCCCTTTTCCCCAAGTAGTCCACTGTCTCTGAAGTATGAAAGGAAGGCAGGAACTTCTCAGGGACTGGAATGAAAAATTTGCAACACAGTTTAAGAGCAGTATAGGATAATAAACTGATTTTGCTAGACATACTATTGAAAAACAAAACCATAAAGCATAAACATTCAAATAACTTCCCTTTGCATTTCTTATAAATTTTGAGACCAAAACAGTGGGCTATTACAGCTAGGAGGGGACAGCTCCTTCTGTTTTCTGTTGACCTTCCATTTTATTTTCCTTCCCAGTGGTATATGTACTTTGTAAATACTTGAAAATAATTCAAAAAGGAAAAATTACCATTTTAAGACTTAACAGATTAACTGACACAATGTTTAAAAAAAAATTGCAAAGAAGCCATGTTTCCAGCAACTTTATGGATTATTGAATAATGCAGCAAAACATTTTTAGAAACAAATGCCAAACTCTGCCTTCTGCTAATTTATACCTTCACATCATGTAAATATTTTAATTTTGCAAAAGATTCCTCAGCTCCCCACTTCAAATATGAAACTTTGCTGTTTCATTGTTAGTAAAAGATAAACTTACAGACCTTATTAGTACTCTTGGTGTGTGTTTAGCTAAACAGTCCTTATAAAAAGTAATTCACTGAAATAAAAATCCAGGTCATACAACTTTTTTAACATGAGCAAGAATTTAGCCACCCTGCATATAAGATGATTTTATGTGTACCTAGAACCTGGTGAAAAGTAACTCACTGAGCAAAGTGAGGCTTAGTGGTTCTGCAATACTAGAACTTCTGAATGCAACAGTGCTGTAAAATGTCCCTGTACACTGGTGTCTGGGTACAAAAAGGAGAATTTTACTGATGGTAATTTTATGAATGTTAGGTTAAATGGGGAGCCCTTGATACCAAGTCAGAAAGAACATCTGCCAGGCTCACTAATGGTCATAGGTTAGAGAGGGTTTTCTGATTCAAGAAATAGGCAAAGACTGTGCAAAGAAGAGGGGTTTATGCACAGGTAAAAAGTGTAGAGCATTATATCTTGAATTTGCTCAAGTGACAGAGATTATTCTGAGATCTTAAAACATGTTTGTGCTAATTTTCTATTAGGCCAAATGTAGTTTATAATTTTGCCTGAGAGTGTGATTTCATACTCCATCCCACCCCCAAGATGCCAGGAAAGACTGTGTTCAGGAAGAATTACTGATGCCCAATGCAGCTGTAGTCATAGGACAAATGCTAAGAGGGTAATTGTCAACTGTTTACATGTGTTTGGTGCCACAGCAAGTTTTGGTTGATATTTTAAGAATCAGCTTGTGAAGTGGTTTTATCTTTACAGTAGAGATGGTCTTTTAAACTGTAATGAGTCTTCTAGCTCATTTTGTATGTGTTAAAAATAGTACTGCTTCTGCAAAGACAAATGATGGTGTCACACACTTCTATTTAAACTTAGTTTGATGGTTTTATAAAGTGTTTCAGGGAAGGTGAAGCAATCTATCCCCAAGTGAAGTCAGCTTCAGGTGTCTTAAATTCCAAACTGCATTTGTTTCATGGCAAATCATAGCAGCAGAAGAACTGTAGATAGAACTGAAGTTTGTAGTTTGAATCCTGTAATTTGTCCGCATGCATAAGCGGAAAATCCAGGCTCCTTGACCGGTTTAGGGGGAGTTAATCTATCAGTATTGTGTGGGGATAAGGAATGAGGAGGAGAGAGTAGTTGTACAGATGGACAAACTGGAAGGCGTGACTTGTACACTTCGGTGCAGTCTCAGTTATCTTGAGCAATCCTGTTGGTCCCTTTACCACCTGCCTGGCGTGTGTTACTGGGCCTGACTGGGAATTCTCCCAGCTGCAGCACAACAGGAAGATCAGATTCTGTGCACTGCCACAAAGGTGGCTTGTTTTTGTCACAGAAGCAGCAGCACCAGCACTGCTAATGATGGTCATTGAAACATGAGCCTTATAATAATGTAATATGAAATTGGTTATATACCCTGTCTGGCCTGTGTTTGGTCTTCTTAAGACTGCAGAAATCCTGCCCTGTGAAGGAATATGAGTTGCTGACTTGAAAATCACAGTAAAGTATCTGCTGTGACTTGTTTTCTTTGAAGATAGTGATAGAGTGCTCTCTATATACAGAATGTCTTTCAAATATGGGAGGGAGAGCTGTTGCTTTGAGGAGTTCACATCTAAAAACAGAAGTCCAGAGAAAAAACTCTGAATCCCTTCTGCGTGGTGTGTGTTTTGTGCACACACACAAAATAATAATGCTTTACCCTCATATTGTAGAGTAATTCTCTGAAATGTGAAAAAATATCAGGATCACAATTGCCTGTATGCATCATTTAGTCCTTTTTTTTTTTTTTTNCTGAAAAAGACCAAGATCCTTTTGGTGAAAAGTAAATATACATAATTAAATATTGTAACATGATATGAATGGATGGAGTTCCAGGGTCCAACAGTAAACATTTGCTAGTTTCTAGAGGTAGAAAAAACCTAAAGAAAAAATAGCTGAACATGACATTTAATTCTTTCCAGTTTTTTCAAGTGAGTGTCTCGTTACAGTAGCATAAACTTTATTGTGTAACTTGAAGGTAGTAATAAGTATATAATTGTTATAACCAGACATCTTAATATACAGATAGTTAGCAATTAAACAGTCTTAAGCCTTCAGGTGCAGTATGCTAAAATGTTTTCACCACCATGTGTTTTTCTGATGTCTTCAGGTGCTACCAAGCCTTAAACATAGGAGTTTTGAGATCTTAGTTTTCATAATGGTCCCATGGAATGAGTAATTTCTAATCATAGATCATATACATATATTTTGGGAAGAAGGCAGTGCTCTTAATCTGTCTCTCAGACCTGGGGTTTAAAAACCCTCAAAATATTACAGAATATACTGTAATAATCTGAGAGTTAACCTTGCAGGATCCTACCTTGGACAGTTTACAGCATGTTTCTAGGGCCTTCAAAAGGCTACCTCAGTAAATTGGATTGCTGAGATTTTGTGATACATTTCTACTGAAGTTTTTGTTACAAATCCCTGTATAATGCTGAACTCTTTGGTCTTCTCTGTTGATATGACTGATTGTGATCTGTCTAATCTTAACTTTCTAATGTGTTTTTTAGTGAGAATGAGAGAGGCAGTGTGAGTTTCTATATGTACTTTTGCTGTGAAGAAGAAATAATCTCATTTCATCTACAGAGCAGACTTTATCCCTTTTTCATGAATACTATTCTGTGTTGGTTCCCAGTATCCACAAATACAGGGAGTTGTCAAGAACCAAAGTTACAGATATTGTTGGTCGTATGCTGTTCTCTATTTTAAAAATGCTAAGAGCAGTTGAAAACTTATATCTGTTTAAGATGCTTGGGATCATCAGTCTTGGGTATTTGTTCTTCATTTCTATGTCTCAATTCTCTATTTAAGAAAACTTGCCTGTATCAGGCACAAGTTTTTCTGTGGCTCTTATTAGTGTGCTGCATATGAAGAAACCAATTTTTTATTTGTCATAGGGCTTAGAGTTGAGTTTAAAAAGCCATGCAAATCAAAAGTTCAGAATTACAAGAAATTCAATTGATACGTCATTCTTTGTGCTTGTCCTCTCTACTAAATGAGGCAGGGATGTTAGTAAAAATAGTATACCTGCGTGAGGGCAGAATTTAGTGTTGCCAGAGGTTTGACATTCAAAGGTTAACCTGTTCCAAACACTAAAGGAAAAGCTTCCAGTAAATTATCTACGGAAGAGGATGCAAATGTATTTCCATTCCCTATATAGGTCCTCTCTAAGTGACTTCTCCAAGGCAACACTGTGGTTCACTTGGATAGTGACGATTAAACTCCTTGTGTTCTAAACTTTGTCCTTGGGAGCTCCTGGCTTCTGAGTCTGGGGTTGCAGCAAGATTAAATGCAATCTGAAGGTTTGTAACTGTGCAGCTTTTTTCTGCGTAGTTCCATCTTGATGGAGCTAGGGTCCTGCTATGGAGGCGAGTCTCTACGTAGGGGGAAAACAGGAAGGAAGGAACAGTTGCTGTTATTTTTAAGTGACAGCTTTCTTGTCAGGTTTTGTGTACTTGTGTTACAAGTAAATTGATATTTTTCTTTTTTTAAGTAAAAATCATGCCTATTTATTCTAAGACTGCATTTGCAGATGTGTAGTACTGACTGTTTTGTTTAGTTTTCCAAAGGCAGTAATCTAGAGCAGTGAGATTTTTTAAATTATTATTTTTTCTGTAATAAGCATGGACAGATAGTTGTAGTTGTTTGTTGAAGAGGCCACTGAGTATTTGCAAGATAAAAGGACTTCTTCTGTAGGTCTCTGAACTAATTAAGTGACTGATTGATAGTGGGAGGTGGAGGTGACAAGTAGGATTTTAATACCAAAAAGAAACAACTAGAGTTTGAGAATAATACCTGTCTCTTCAGCACCCTCAAAAATGACTGTATTTAAAATTCTGTTGCATCCAGAGTGAATGTACTTATTTTGAATACAACCTCAAAACAGTCCATACTTCCCAGCTCATAACCTGTCATGGTAACAGCTGCATGTTATGGAAACTTACCTGAAATTGCTCTAAATTTAAACATCATCTGTAATATTCTGTGGTTCAAAAGGCACAATAAAATTTGAGACCAGGAGACTGACAATACTGCCAGCAGTAGGCTTCCTGTTTTCTTTTCTGTTCTCAGTGGTCATCAGCACCTGGTTCTGCTGGTTAGTAAATGGAAACCCTCCACTTGTGCTGGTCTCCAATGAGAGGGATCATGACTTTCTACTGCTGTATCTTTTTTTAAGGCTGGGGCGTAAACTTCAGCTCTGTGATGACTTATGTGTGGATAGAAAGATCTGCAAAGATCTTGTTAGCTGTGAAGTTAAAGCTTCAAATACGCTAATATTATAGTATTTCACTAGAAAATAGGGAGTATTTTGGAGCCTTTTTTTAGCATCAGGCAAAGTAATTGAGCAAATGAGTTATTGTTTATATTGTAACTATCTTTTTAGAACTCTGACTCATGAGTTTTTTATGATTCATGTGGTGATTTCACAGGTAATACCTTGCTGTGCTACAGAATGTTCTACCCATGACCCAGGCAGCGTAACAGGCAGTGCCTCTTCTTGGCCTCCACATTTTGTGCCCTACCATATTGGCTTACGCTGCTGTTTGTTTCAGTCCCTAGCAGTACTGTGGGATTTGCTCTGGTGACTGAGCTGACCTACAACCTGCTCTAGCACCTTTGGGTGTTGCTGTAACCTCTAGCAGAGACGGTGGGCAAATGTCTGGGGTGGGTAACCTCGTCGTGTTTAGCTGTGGCAACTGACAAGGCTTACAATATAGATCTTAATAAATGTAATGGAGAGAAGGGCTTTCCCCTGTGGGAGGGGGACGCTGACCTTGCACAGAACTAGAAAAATTTGTACCTCTGATTGCTTCTCCCCCTAGTGACAGTAATAGTTTGAATTTTAATCCAGATTAAAATTGTAGGTCTCCTTATTTTTCCCTGCCACTTTGAACAGATTTTCTTTCAAGGTGGTGTTTTATAGTTTCAGCATTCAAAAAGATATTACAACTCCCCCGAAGAAAAACCAACCAAAAGCCCCTTTCTAAAGTCCCAACCCTTCCCTCTCCAACTTTTAAAATATTTGAATTCTTTTTTTTTTTCTTGTTTCAAACTCTAGCTTAAAGTATTTGTAATTATCTTTTTTTTGTTGTTGTTGTTTTTCTTTTGTAGGAGGGGGTAGAGAGCTGAAAGGGATAACTTACTCAAAACTGGTAAGTACTTCTTCCCAAGGCTAAAATGGCTTACCTAAGAATAGATGATATGAAGAGCTGGCATCCATTCCTGGAAAAGTTTGATGGTTACTGAAACTGAAATTCTATCTATTCTTATATTCAGGAATTAAGTCTTATAAAGTAAATGTTGCTGATGGAAGCCCCAGTCTTATGAATAAAATCTCTGTAAAGCTGAGATTTGGGCCCAAGGGTCTGTAAATATAATGGACATTTAAACTCATCTACTCAAAAGTAATATTTTTTTTTTCTGTGTAATGTGAAAAACAAATTTATTTGAAGGGATTTTCGGCTCAGAAAGACTTCTCTCTAAAATTCTGAGTTATTCAGAGTCCTTCCATACACACAGAAGGCATTCATGGCTTTGTGTGTGTCCTACCTTTGTTTATATAAATATATATGCCTTGTCAGCTGTGTTTCTAGTGTGGCTTCCAAAATAGCCGTAGTTGAAAAAGTATTGTGATATTTTAGAGGTTCCCATGTAGATTGTATTTAATTGAGATAACAGAAGTGTGAATCACTTATGTGATTATTGTAGAGTTTAAGGTTTCATTCAGTCTTTGAATATTTAAATAGTCTATATGCAGTGCATTGGGGCACTTATCTGAGTATGAAATTATAAGTTTCATACTTATGATTTCAGTAAAAAAGCAGTTTAAGTTTTGCTGGATGTAAGGAATGATTTGGGGTTTTTTTTGTTTTAATTTTGGTTCTTTTTTGTTTTTTTAACTCTGTTGGTTGTGTATAAGGTAGTTTGGGGGAATTCTAGACAGGGATAACTGAATAGTTATTCCTGCTTGGGAAGGGAAGCTGCAAGTGTATGTTCTAGAAAGAAACAATTTATATGTATATGTATATATATACATACAAATATATCTATTTATTTCATATTCAGGATTTGGCAACTTGACCAAACTTTTAAATGAAATATATATTTTCATGTTTATACCCCTATAAACATAGCTATGCTGAGCAACTACTTTTTTTCTGCAAGGCAGTGTCACTTTTTTCTTGAACCTCTTAAAAATTAATTTTGAAAAATCTTGCTAGGTGTTCAAGACATAGATGCAATTAGCTTGGATTAGTTTTTATGAACCATCAATACTGCAATTTCTATCTGTCAAATTAAGTTGTGCATTAATAGAAGTTGCTCAATCTTTATATATTCTTTTATAGAAATACCATGTCATATTTGCCATGAACATGTTTTGGACTTTACAGTTACATATATTTAAGTGATGGATATTTTTTACATTCTTTTGGATCTCATTTACATTCAGTTGAGATAACTGTTTTGCTGTTCTGCACTCAACTTTGAAGTTAGCATATAGCTACAGAGCAGAATGAACTATTCATCACGTGTGCCTTCTGATTTTTTTGAAGACGCACTGAGAAGGAAACTGACCATATCTGCCTGTCTTTACCCTGAAACTGAATTACCAAGAGTCAGAAAGACTTCTGGCCTCTGCAGTGAGTTCCAGTTTTCATTAACCAGTCTCCCACATGGTTTTCTGAAGCATTTCTAAGGCTTCTTTTGAAACTGCAGTGGTAGGGACTCAAAGCATGCTATAATTGTTCTTGTCAGTGAGTGGAAGTAATAATCCGTGATTCTGTTTTCTCATTACTGTTTGTGGTAATAGGACAGGGAACTATATGTAATTTCCATGTATCCCTTGATACAGATTACAGTTTTATAGAGACTAGTGCTGCAAAGGCAGCTGTTTTCACTCATCTGTGTCACATGTGGGAGAAGCCCTTGCGGAAGGTCATTTCATGTGTTGGCTAGAAAGTTTGATCAGGCCTTTGTTATTTAAATAAGTAACTTTAAGCTAACAGCAGACAGCACTGACAAAGAGTTTAAATGTAATGCTTTTTAACTCCCCTTTATAGTCCACTCTTTTTGTAACATATTTCTGTTTGAAAAGATAAATGATAAATAAAAAAACCAAAACACTCACCTTCAATCTTTTTTTTTTTTTTTTCAGGAGTTCACAAATTTGTCCACTACTTCAGTTTACTGTAGTGAGACAGCATTAAAATAAAATTCTTTAACTTATGGGAATTACTCTCTTTTTACAGCCTGCATGTCTAATCAAAGCTGTCAGGATCCTTTTCAAAACATTGTAGTCTCATTAGGAAGGCCTCTGAATTGGCAACAACACCTGTGCAATGAATGTGAGCAATTTTCAAAGAATAAAAAAATAGGAACTATTTTAACACTGCAGCAATTCCTTAATTGTGGTGTCTGGATGGAAAAGTGACTGGAAAAATTGCTATATAATGTTTTCCAGTGACTTTCATGTGTTTGCATTTATAGATGTTTTTTTTAAACAGGTTCCACTATGATTTGAGCATATGGGAATGTTGATCCTGTTTCAGAAGCTGATACTTTTAACATATTTCTGAAAAAAAAATCTCTTGTCCAGCATTCAGGGCTTTTAGAAGTATGTTTGATAATGCTTTTCTATGTCAGAGATTGGGGGGATTAATTTGTTTGTAGTACAAGTGAAGATGCTAAACTTTATACTTATGATCTACAAGTAGATTTCTAAGATTAAAAAGATTATAAAATTAATCTTTTTGAAATGTCTTGTGCTGCTTAATATCACCCTTCTGTTCCTACAGAACAGATTTCAACTGAAATTGCTAACTTGGCACAAACTTTAGGCAGTGAGTTATTAATATATTAATGTTGTTCTGTTAAATAACATGCACACTGTCCCATCTAAGAACAGCTCTTTAGTGTCACAAAAGTGTGTTATTACAGTACATTCAATTTAACTATTTATTGTGGTTGTAGAATTTTATTCTCCAGAATAAGTTTTCATCTACACAGATTTTTATAACATTCTCGGTAGTTAAATTTGTGAATTTAATATGCAACTGCAATAGGATATTGGTAGGAAATAGCTGCCTGCAAACTAAGATAAGGGATAAGTATGTCAACTTTGGGATATGTGGGAAGTAACAAATTTGGCTAAATGACTCCAAGGCAGGCATTTTGTAGAGGCTGCAGATTTCTTGTGTTCAAAAGACTGGCTGTATTTAGGCACTTGAATATAGTTTGCTATTGAATTCCTATTGTGTTATAATCTCCTTTTTTCAAATGGACTCTTCTCCTTCACTAACCAAAACCAAACCTTTATTTTTCTATAGGACTGGTGTTAAAGAGGAAATCAGAAACTAAAGGCACTGGAATCAGCAAAGACACTTCTAGAGAAAGTGGAGAAGGTAGAGAATGGAGCTGCAGACCCTACAGGAGGCTCTGAAAGTGGAAATTCAGGTTCACCAGGTAATTTATGTACTTTTTTGCTTTAAAGCAATAGTAGCATTAGTACTGCTGACAGTATTACTACTAATGGGAGCATTAAGCAATAGCACTACAACTATAGTAATAATTGTTTTATAAGCTTGAAACTACTTCAGAATTTTATACTCTGCATTTTGACCTGACCACCTGTTGTTTTTTAGCAAATGTGAAAAATCTACATATCAAACTGTGGGCGGGATTTTTTTTTTTAGTATTTTGTAGCAGTAATAAAAACATTCTGAAAACCGTGTTCAGCTGCTTCTGTCTGGAAGGTTTTTCTGATGTTCTGAAGCCAATTTCAGTATTCAGTTGGCAATGGAGGAATATGGTAGAGGAACTTTGAAGTGAAAGGTATATAGTGCTGCATAGTTTAATTTGGCGCTCCTCTTCTGGAATGTCTTCTACTTCAGTAGCTTCTGAACTATATTTTTGATAACTAAAATGTAGTGCTTGTAGTGCTTTGTAAATTTTTGCATGTTGGGTCTTTTTACTAGTAACCTGTTCAATACTATAAGGCAGTAGGGTTGCAGTTTGCCATTGTTTTACAATGCCAATGAGGAACTATTACAAGTAATGATACTAAAACCTAATCTAGTAAATATAGGAGGACATATGCATATTAGTTCTTGGAAGAAAATTATTACAGCCATAGACACAGACTAGCTGCAAACTTGAAATGTTAAATTTAACAATGAGACCTTTTCTAAACATAGTTCTCCAAGTATTTCTGATGCTTTTCAGATATCTGAAACTCACAACAGTTACATAGTGGATAAAAGAAGTGTATGATAAGTAACACTGCTCAGTGTAATCCATCATATGAAATTTGGAAAATGTTTTAAAAATACTTGGTGACTTGTCTAAAATGTGATCTGGATGGCTTATTCAGTACTAGCAGTAATGCTGCGCATATTGCAAGAACTCCAATGGGTGAATTGGTAAAATCAAGCTATGTCTGCTTTAACAAAATAGAACTTACAGCCAGGGAGCAAAACCTGAAAAAGCTAAGGATGGATTTCCAGAATTATGGATGAGTATTTTGCTCTCCTCAGTAACTCCAAGGCCTTTGTATTCAAAACTTCAATGAAGTTTTGTTGTGGAGGTAAGGAAGTTCAGAAATTACCTGTGGCATTTTGCTGCAGACATAGAAATGTTTAAATCCAGTAAGTAATTTTTTCAAGTATTAACTACTGAAAAGCAATCAAAATGGTTAATCGTGCTCATGTTTGTATGACAGCGTTTACCCCTTGTGTGCATCTTCATTCCCCTTTATGCCCAAGTGAACCAAAAATTTTAAGACTGTGAATTTTGAATAACCTTTAGCATCTGTTCATGATGACACTGATGAACAGGGATGAAGACTGAGAAATGTCCAAAAAGACCTTTTTTAAACAGCTTAAAGTTGGTCGGGTTTTTGACTTTCTTTGCTTTAACTTTGTCCAGTTGCCATTAAAAGTGAGCTTTGCACAAAAATCAGCTTTAATTAGATTTGGTTTTAGTTCGTGAAACTAGAAAAACCATTATATCAGAAGGTTGTCTTTTTTAATTCAAGATGCTGTATATTTCTATAATTAAGACTAAGAAAAAGTCTATATGTTTACAGTGGAAAATAACACTTGAAACAAAATGTTGGGTGCTTCAGTAAAGGTTTTGTGAACTGTGCGTGCGTGGTTATTGCTTGTCAGCATGCACACTGATAGAAATTAAACTGGTTTTGTCACTAAAAAAAAAAATCTTCAAATGAACTGCTTGAACTTTCTCATATAGCTCTGAATTTTGTACCCTAAAGAGATATAATATGTTCCTTCTTTTCACTCAGGATTTATGAAGAATTGTCTCTTGTCATTTTTTACTTCTCTAGTATTTCTTTTTCTGAGGACTCTCTAACAAAGCTTGCCAACACTCACACAGTCATGGTTTGTTGTCCTGTTGGAAGTGGTGGACTGTGTCTGTGATGAGCATAAGGAATTCAGCTCAGCTCTGTAGCCAAACCCTCCCAGCTTCCTGATGCAGCGCATTGCCTGTGACTGCTTACATGGCTGTACAAGTGATGCTCAGTATGATGTGGTTTTGTTTGTAGAATACCTCCTTGGGTTTTGCCTCTTCTGTTTCACTTCCAGAATTCTGTCTGAGACTTTCATAAGGCTGCTTTGGCAAAGTGTATCTAAAACTACCAGTAAGAACCCAAAAAAGGTGTTGTTCAGAAAAAGCTACTTTTTTTGTCTACTTTCTGTGATCAGAGAATCCACCATGAATGACACCTGACCAGATCACTTCTATATGACTGCACAACTTGAATTTTCAAAAGTCTTCCATGTCAAAGCTATATTGCTTGTCCTGAGAAGACAGGATCTAAGTCTAAGTAGTTAATTCTGCTACTGTGTTGACTTAATTAAGATAAATTTGAAGCAGTCTACTCTTCATAGTTTTGATCACAAGAGGTGTTAAAGGACTTATATTTAGCTATTCTTACAGGAGGGTTAAGTTTCATAGATGATCCCTCAAGCTGATGTGTGGAAGGAACCTAAAGCATCCTTGTCCTTCTCTTATTTCATGGCAGAAAGATCAGTAGCTTTTAAAATACCTTAAATTTAGCTTATGTTTAAGAGGCATATATTTTTTCCTTAGGATTTCATGACGTAGTACTGTGTGATCCAAAAATTTAGCAATATTTTATGAAGAGTTTACAGTACTGACTATATTGTCTTATGACTGCAGGAGCACTTTATATAAAAACTAACAGATTTGTTGCTTGTCAAGCTCCAATGTGGCAGGAAGCACTGAGGAAAAATAAGCTAAGTCTGTTCCTGTGATGCTGAATGGCAGCATGACGAAACAATAATATTCAGTGTAGATAAATGCCAAGCGATGCACTTTGGAAAAACAGGCCCAGTTTTACATCTGCAATAGCAGGTTGTGAACTGGCTGTTGGCACCCTGGAAGGAGTTTTTGCAGTATAGAGTACTTGAGTGTTGCAGGTTGTTTTTAACTTTGTTTCCAGATGATAGAGACAAACTAGAGAATTATGGAATAGTGCCAAGAGTGAACAAAGCAATGGAATGATTTGTGCATGAGGAGTCATTCAATCTGAAGAGGTGAAGACTGATGGGGGAATATGTGGTGTGGAAAAAATGTAAGAAGGAGCTGCATAGAGAAGCAGCCATAGAATCATACAGTGTCTTAAGTTGGAAGGGATCTGTGAGGATCATCAAGTCCAGGTTCCAACTCCTCTTGACTCAAGTCAGCTCTGGTTTTCTGTAATCATATTAGTCCTTCATGCTTGCATTGTAAGGAAACAGATTCAAAAGAAAAAGGAGGTCATCCTTTTACATAAGAGTCCTGTAATTTAACTTGGGAACTTATGGTCACAGAGTCTAGAATGTTTTCCTTGTTCAAAAAGTAATTAAAGCAGATCAGTGAAAGAAATGTGTGTTAGTGGCTACTAAACCTAAGACATAATCTTTGAAAATGTTAGAGATGTAAATTTCTACAAATTTACCAAAAAACTTATCAGGAGTTTTTGTTTTATGTTATGTCTTCATTCTGGGCTCTGGTTTTCTTTGGTAACTTATTCCGTGCTTAGCACTAGACAGCATTCTCCTGCAGCTGCCTGAAGGAAGTGAGAGAGGAAGAATAGTGAATGGTAACAATCTGTCTGTTTTCCTTTGGATGTGGAGGGCATCTCTTCTACAATGATCTCAATCTCTCTCTGAGGGAGAAAAGTGGCAAAGATACTTCTGAACATGGGTCTTCCATCTGGTACCAGCCAAGTCAACACACAGGCAGAGCTTTAATACTTGAAACATTCTGCCCTTGAATATACAAACAGCTTTTGTGCCTGCAGCAGTTATCTGTGGTTTGTGTTTCTTGTGACTGCAAGCAAAGAGGCCAGCAGTTCTAGAGGAGACACAGCTATTAGATTCTTACCCAGCTGGCTTAAATTGTTTTTTAAAAGCATCACTTGTTCAAGAGCTGTTTAGGAGGAGCAAAGGTGATGGCTTAATACAGTACTTTTACTGTATTAATAAGAATGATTTTGGAAATGTTATAATACTGGACTCCAAGCTTTGCTATTAAAATGCTGTAAATGAAATATTTTGCTTTTACAAAGGTTCTTAAAAATACTGTATTTTAAACTGTTCAAAATATTCTTAATGAAAATCTTCATTGTATTGTTGCATTTTTTTTCTTTCTAGAAATTGGTTGCCCAAATGAAGCAAGATCCACAGGTAACTACTTATTTTTATATTGGAACATTTCCCTTAAAATGCAGGAATTAACAATGCATGAAACTTGATGATTTTAGATATTTCTAGATCACCTTCTTCCTTGCTAACACAATGTTTAGAAGAAAACTTGTTCATAAGTTTTTGAACAATAACTGTTGGATTGTTTAAACAAAACCAAAATTCTTGCTATTATGGAGCTTTTTGACTTATATATATTCTTAATAGATTAAATCAAGCAACTTTTCTGGGCTATGGTGCAGTTCAGATGAGCAGTAAGTTTGTGATTCTATTGGAAGCTGCTCTCTATAGAAGCTGCCATTATTCGCAATAACTTTTTTCATTTTTGGAGCATCAGGAGGTTCACAGTACAAGAAGAGAGAGGATATTCTAAGAAATTGTGTCCAAACAATATAGCTTAAGGTTGTGTTCAGATTGCCTGTCTTGGGTGTCTTACCAGCCCTGTAGTGTCCACAGAATGGACACTTGGCCTTGGGAATTTTCAGAGCTTCTGAAGTTGGATGACTAGACTCCATGCATAGACAGCAGAAGTCATCCCTTTCTCAAAGACTGTGTAAGGTCCCTGGGTTTTCTTGTACAGCAGTTAACACTCCTGGATGCTGAAAGGGGAGTGCTCTGGAGCTCTCAAACCAGTGTGAAATGTTGAGTAGAGGGATAAAGGCCGCTCACTTGAGGCTTGCTGTTAAGAGCTCCCATTCCCATACAATAGTAAATGTCCTGTAATTTTCTGAATGTACATTTTTTTCTGAGCTCAGTGAAGTGAGAAGACAGCTTTTAATAACACTCAGGTAGTTAAACTGCTGACAGGGAGGGTTAAGCAGGATGTATTGGAAAATCTGTTTTATTGAATGTTGTTATTCTGATGGGATTTGGGTAAGATCTGCTGCTCGAATTCGCTGGTCAGGTCTGCTAACAATTAGTCTGCAGAGAAGTTCACTTTCAGTTCATACTTGCTGCAAGTGAGGTCATACTGCAAGCAGCCATGCAAAGTTCCTAGAATCAGGAAAAGTAAATCTAGTCCCTGTTTCCAATGCTCTTAATGCATTTTTATCCCAGATTATTAAGAAGAATCTAGAAGTAGGGAGGATGACTGGTCAATATCTGGTTTTGCTGGAATCAGAGAATATCTACAAGCTGAGATCAAAATGCATTTCAAAATTGGAGTAATACAAAAATAGGGAATATGCATGAAGTTCCTGTGATGATGTTAGACCTGTATTTTAATATTTCTGCTTAGCAGACTAAGCCTGCATAATCTAGTATGAAAACTTTACAACAATTGAGAACAAAAAAAGTGAGAACAAAAATTAAGGAAAACCTGATTCTCTGTCATGTTTTTGCAGAGCTTCACAGGTTTTAAACTAAGGACAGATGTTTCTTTAATTTTTTTTTTTTATTTTAGTGGAAAAGAAAAAGTTCTGGTAAAAACTGTTTTCTGTCTGCATCTTTCTAGTGTTGCTTATGGCTTTAAAATCTGAAACTTCAAAAAATGCTACTGTAAGCAAAGTGCTAATATGAATGACGTGTCAAGGCAAATGTAATTCTCCTTAGCACAGTCTAAGGCATAAGCATACATTGAAATAAGGAGTTATGTATGTTTGCCTTCAATTAATACGTGTCAATTAAGATTTAGTAGATATGCTTAATACTCTACATAGTTAAGTGTAAATGTCTTTGCAAAAGTAGCATAGGTGAGAATGTTTTAGATAACATACCATAGCATACTGTTATATACAGTATGATACTGATGTATTACATATTAACAAACATTTATTGTTTAATTTGTAAACTTGATGAAATGTATAAATGTACTTTATAATGTGATAAGCACTAATGGATGTTTTAATGAAATCTTCTTTCCAAACTGGGCTATCTCTCTGAGTGCTAGAAAGGACCTCTGATTATTGTTGCACTCAGCGACTTAAATAAGGCTTTGTTGAGCCGTTTGAATTTTATTGGCTGTACATCCAGAGGTGCTGTATTTGTAGTACACTATGCAAGAACAAAACAAACAAAAAAACCCACCTTCCTGCTACTACTCTTTGTTAACAAATGGAATATCTTTCTCACAGATATTTTTTCTTTCTAATCAGAACGCTGATTTGAAGAAACAACTTCATGAACTTCAAGCCAAAATCACAGCTCTGAGTGAGAAACAGGTAGGGAAACAGAGATGTATTTTTAACACTGTGTTCTAAAGATGTCTCTTTTCCCAGCTTCCAAGAGAGCTGCTAAATCTTTAAGTGCAAAAATAATCGTGGGCAACCAGGCATTTTTGATTTTTATTTGATTTCTCAGCAAAGGATAGGATGAGTTATTGTGAGTCTATCGAACAAGAAACTAATTTAATCAGTGGAAGTTATAGCAATTTTTCCTGTGTTGAAGCTAATATTTTATATTAAGGGAGATGGGAAAATGGATAAATTTTGTCGCTTTCTTTATTACTATCTTGAAACTTCTTCTAAACTCGACCATTCTGGTTTAGGCAAATCTTTAGATTTTGACTTAGTAGGTCCACACTGTGTATATGGGTGAGTATGCTGGAATTTTTCTTAATGTCAAGACCAACTAAATGTATGTCAGTTATGGGTACTTAATAGACAATTTGAAAATTAGTTGGATGCTTTTACCATGATAAATTACACCACAATTGTCTTAAGCTTGCCATTTGATAAGAATTCTTTTTGACAGCTCTAAAGTATGAGTAATAATTACAACTGAATGCTTAATAGAAAGATTGTTAAACTTGAACATGGGCCTTGTGAATAGCAAGAAGAAAAAGACATAATATTGAGATATCTGAAAAATTTGTTCTCACTTTTTTTTTAAAACATAAAGGAGCAACACATGCACAAACCCCTCATACACTGCATTATTCCATCCCTAGTGAACTGACTTGAGCAACTCTTATTGTGTTGCTTAATATGTCAATAATGGAACCAAATTAGATCAATGGATTAGACCTTTGAAGAGGGAAAAATTTTAGAGTATTGATAAAATGCATGAGTGTCACAACTAGATACCTCTATTTGTCTGTTACTAGCTGCATGTGTTCTGTTTTGAGTATTACTATCCCTACAAACATAGCCAGACAGTGATTAACATTTATCTAGAAATTTTGTTTATTGAAAAAAATATAGTATGTTTTAATAGGGGAACAGTGAATCTAGGTCGAAACATGTAACGATAATAAGGAAAATGATTTTTTAATGAGAATAGTAGTTCAACAAAAACTGAGGTTTTGCTGATGTGATAGCATGCCTCTCTTGAAGATGATTTATTCTCTAAAACCAGCATGAGCCTCTGCATGTGGCTATGTCTCACAGCAAGGATTCTCTGGTAAGCTCTGGATGCCCATGGTAATTTCAAAATGAGCTTGTCTTGATGCCGTGAAGCAAGCTGTATTGACTACCAGTTCTGGTGATGAGCATGGACAGGCAGTGAGACACTGAGTGGAATGTAAGAAAGCAAGCACATCCTACCATAACTTTTAAACTTGTATTTATAACTCTGTAAAATTATGCTGCAGAATGATCTATACTAACATGTATTTTAAATTACCCATCACTGGAAATGAAGCTATATTTTTTCTGTTGAACTCAAAGTGCTAAAGTACATTTGTTCATGGGATGAATATGGGTTAAGTTCCAAAAGGTGTTGAAAAATAAGTTTGAGTTTTCTTCTACCACACAGTGAATACAGTCTGTATGAAGTCACAGTAGTTTGCTTCTTTGTGTTTTTGTGGGTTTGATTATCAGAACAGCAGTGAACTTCTCCACAATTGCTGAAGTTTAAATATTTTGTTATCTCTACTACTGGACTGCAGAGCTGCCAGTGTTCCAGATGGTAATGTTGTTAAAGTAGTATGACTGCTAAAATACAGTGGTCATGGTAAATATGAGTTCTGGGAAAAGAACCACAACTTCCCTGTGCAGAGAAGTGTTCACTCCCTCTTTTTTTGCAGGAATCAGTTGTATGGAAATCTGTGGCTTAGCAGTGCTGTTAAACAGCACCTTAGAGTCTACAACAAATTCTGTTTTCACTTTCACTTCTCTTCAGGAAAAATCATTATTATCAATTGCTCTATGGGTAGAATATTAATCAGCAATTTAATTTTCACACAGCATGGAGATATATGCAGTTTTGCACAGTAAATGTAATGGTTTACATTGTGCAGTGCTTGTGTTAAGAAGGGGCACAACATGCATAATCTGTACTCTTGTTTAGAGTCAAGTAGCTCTAGTGCCTGATATCCAATGAGTAAACTCTGAGGACCTAACTCCACTGTGGACACTTATGGGATGCATAATGGTCACTGTTCAATAAGCTTTCAATGAAGTTTGAGAAACTAAAGTTCCAGCCTGTGTGGTGTCCCTACCTGGAGACATGGAGCTGAGATGCTGGTGTTAGAGAGCAGAATAATGAAATATTTTTGGCTTGTGAAATGTTATGTCACACTAATGTAGGCTTTTTCTTTGCTCTCTTATTTAATGAAGTTGGATGAAGACTTGTGCAAGAGCCAAGTCAGCAGTAGGTTTAGCTAAAAGCTTTTAGTTGCTTTAGGACTTCCCTCTTTTTCTGAAGCATTGTGAGAGGAGTGCCGACACTTGCTGCCAGTCGCTGCAGTGATTCATAGTGGCTTAGGTGTCTTGCTGAGAATTAATAATGACAGGTCTGTTCAGAAGTTTGTGAAATTGAGGAGATCTGGCAAAGTACAGAAAGAAAGCAAGTAGGCTATACAGTGTGTAGGCTTAAACCTAAAAAAAAATTGTTAGCTGATGCAGGGTTGAACTGTTACAGCATAAAGTATGTCATATATTCATATGTTTTTTGAAAATGTCAGAGGTGAAAATAAAGGCTTTGATTTGTTACACCTGAGAGACGATGGAGCAATGTATGCTGAGTGTGTTAACACTTGAAAGAAAAACTGCAAAAAGAGAAACTTACTTGAAAATAACTTGCATTTGAAGGGCTGTAAGCTTGAATTCTTCAGACTAGTCGATTTCTCTCTGATAGTCTCTTTGCATTATTTTCACAGAGTGGTAAACTATGCTTACTTTTCTAATCTGTGGGCAATAAGTGAAATTCAGTTTAATAGTCTCGCTCCTCAGCTATAAATGTGAGAGCTGAAGTCTGGAAACTCTGAATGCGTTGGTTTTAAAAATGGCTTCCTCTTTCTTTCCTGACCTCCCTCTTCAATAAAGAGAAGTCAAGAGTAACTTTTTTCAGAACAGTTTTAATTGCCAAATCTAAGTTGTAAATGTGAATTAATTCTGTTGCTTTGGAGCACTGTTTTTTTCTGTGTTTTCAAATCTTTGGAAGAAAGTCACAGTCAAAGTCTAGCACTTTTTCCTTTGCTTTTTATTCTATGATAGTGTGTTCTCTTGGCATTTTGATTTGTAGAATTTTTAACCCAGACAAAAGCACTACTCAGCTTTTGTCTGGGTTAAACACACTCTTTACAATACAAAAACTTAAAGAATGTATTTTTAAAATTTTTCTATGAGGAAGTTTTAGTGTATATTTCTTTTTTGTTTGTTTTGGGAAGATGGGGTGGAAATTTTTACCAGTGACACTGGTGAAAGGCTGAGGTAGAGCGAGGCTGGCATAAAGAAGGAAGGATGTAATCTTGAAGTAGTACCTTTTCTTCTGCCTCCTTTCCTCCATAGTTGATTTAAAAAACAAAGAATATGCACTTACAGATAAATCATGATTGAGTATGTATCACAATAGTACTTAATTTCGACGGCAAGGAAGAGGTCATATGGGCAGCAAAAGAATGTATTTTTTTTTAGCAATATCATGTCAGATATAGAGGAGTTTCTAAATGTGTTCTTATCACAATCACCTGGAAAAGTTAGAGCAATATTCTGTCTTAAATGTGAAAGAAAGCTTACACAAATAGTCTTTTGACCCTATGATGAAAGGATGATGGTAAGCACGTACAAAAGAAATCACATGGCTCTTTCCCTTATATTTGAAAATAAAATACATATGTCTCTTCCTGTAGTTGCAGTGAAATTCACTGAATCTCTAAGAATAGTGTTGTGATGTCTAGACTTGTATTCTAATGTGTTTCCTCTTGATGTTGAAATAATAAAGTGGATCCATTTGTTATTTTGATTTCTGTATATATGCAGGAAAAAGTAATCAAAAATAGTTGTCAGCATATATATGCTATATGGCGATACTCATGGCTTTATTTTTTCACAGGGGAAAAACTTTAACATACTTTATTGTGAAGAGCAGTTGAAACTGTGGAATATAATTAGAAAAAATGCACACCATAAAAGCAAGCTTATTATTATGAATAGGCAAATCTAGTGAATTTTGCTTGTATTTAGGGCTTACAGCAAATTGAGATAGATGAGGTTATTCTAAGTCCTGTACGTTCAGGGTGAGACTCCTTTTAACCTTGCCACTAAATAGCAAGTAATGAGAAAGGGTATTTGGGATAGATATAAAAAATAACAGAGTAATTTAACCATGTTTTTGTATAGTTGAATAAATGTAAACATGTGGTTTAGATTGACAAAGGAACCTTGTTATTTAGGTTTCCAAAAACTGTCAGGAATAGCTTTTAAGCATTACTGTTGCTATATTTATTACAGGTGCCATAACTTAGTAATGAAAAGATTGGTAGTGTGCATAAATTCATCCTATGAGACTGTTCTTCTTGAGCAGTTGTCAATCACAGTAAAGGTGAAATTTTATGGAAGCTTTTTGAGCACATTATCAGAAAATTGTACCTGAAACATGTTCCATCGTGTTCTGTAAAGAACAGCAGCAGTATTTTGGTGAGAGGAATGTAAGCTCAAGAAAGCTAGAGAGCAGGAAGGAAACTGGGTACAGTTAACAGGTAGGAAAGAGCACTTCGTGCTTGTGCATAAGAAGGTAGGCAAAGTATGCCTGTGTGTTGCAGGTATACCAGATGAACACCATCATGTCAGGACTAAAAATCTGGAAATAAATAGAAAAGTCACTACTTCTGCCAGTTTTGTCTGGAGTTTCTAATACTTACTTTGTTCACGATTGATCGAGAGCATATTAAAATGCCAGTTACTCTGTCACTAATGGATCAAGTCTGCAAATATGCCATATGAACATTTAATTGCTAATAGCTTGAGGCAGGTGATGCCTTATTTCAGTTCCAGTTGTTTATCTGGAACTGTACATATAACTGTACTAAACACTGATCTTTTTTAAGTAAATGGCATGAATGATAAAGATATGCTAATTTGCTTGTAACTAGAAGAATGCATTTATGCCAACTGTTTATAAAGCAGTTGTAAAATACATGAAAAAAACCTGTTTGTATAATCCTTCTTAGACTGTTTGAAGTAGTCAGTCATTTTTTCCTGTCAAAAAGATACTGGTCTATCTGGACATACAGAGAAGTAAGTTAACTGCCTCAGTGAATTGTCAGATCCTTTTTCCACTGATAGGTGTGAACAGCACCTGTTTAGAGGTGAATATTCAAAAAATCTGCATAAGCTTACTATTTTAATCTTTGGTATTTATTGAATTTGCATCCAAATATTGTGTGAAAATGCGAATATAATGACTTCTCATTAAGTTATCGTCTTCCATATTCTCAAGATATACTGGCTGAAGCAAATTTTTGGATGTTGCACGGATGATTGTAGATAGGCAGAGTGGATGCATTAATCCCTGCTGCCTCTTTTGCCCCAAATTCTCTTGCAAAACTGATGTTATAATCATTTGTATATGACTGAAATATTGCTAAGCTGTCTCAGACCTTTTATAAAGCTTAAATCATGATTAAACCCATACTGGCATGTAAACTTGGATTTCCCAGTCTTCTCTTAATGTAACTCCACCTAGACTTCTCACTGTTGGTTTGTGAACTTAATTTTTGCATACCTAATGTACAATTAACACTGGAATAACTCAATTTAGGAAATGTAAGTGACCGTTTCGTGATGTCATTAAAAAAAAAGAAAAACTCTCCATACCTCCCCCCTGCTACTCTTCCCTCAGCACTGATTTTCTGGCTCAAATTTTAATTTTTGAATTCATGCTGTATTTAAGCCAGATTTGGAGGCAGCTGGAGAACTTTCTTAAATGAACCTGGTTGGATACATCTTTCATCTTCGTATAAGCCAGGGCATAACTCCAAAATAGCCTGCTCTGCTTGAAAATCAACATTGTAGATAGAAAATGGGCAATTAAACTACAGTATTTCCTTGAAAATCCCCTACTGATGGAGAGAGTTGGTTATTAGATGCTCCTGCATGTTTTGACTTGCCGGGTAACCTCACACATCAGTAGTTATTTCAAGGCCTACTATTCCCTTTTCCCTTTTACACTTGAAGAGAAGACAAGCAAAGCATTAGATGATGATGACTGGGATTTAGGCTGTTTTGTATAGCACCCTTAAATGCCTCTTAGTTGGATGCTGGGAGAAGGGATTAAATCTACTAATGAATTTTTATAAGTTAAAACTGATTAAAGTAGTTCATTCTGCTCTGTTCTGCATGCCTCAGTGGAACAACCTCACAGCCACAGAAACAGTATTTTGATTTATTGCAAGTTAGAAAAGGAATCAAATCCAGGGATCTGCTTTTCAGAGCCTTATGTATTGATCTTTAGTTGCTATCGGAATTGTTTGGTCCCCAGCTTTTCTGAAGTGTGTTGAATTTTGGAAGGGAGAAGAGAGAAAGACAGTGTGTCCAATGTTTAGAATACAGGCAAAAGCTTGTCTCTGCTGTTTGTTCTCTTCTGCCTGGACTGATTTGAAAAGAAGCCACTTCCTGAAATGTGGGGTTTTTGCACTATGAGTTACTGACTGTAGTACAGCCATGGGCTAAAATACTTTTATTACCAAATATTAACTTATTGGTTGGTACTACACCAAGAACAAGACTGACTCAGGTAAGCAGTGTTAGGTGGTGTTTTCCCACATATGGGTCATGTGTTACACCCTCATAAGGTACTGAGGAACCACTCAGTTCAAATCCTGGTGCATAGCTTTGAAAAGGACTGAGATGGATGTGATAATGTTGCATTGCTTCTATAATGCTAGTTTGGAAGTATTTTCTGTTAATTGTACTGGCTTTTACAGGTGGACTAAGGATCTTTTGTTGTGGAAAAATAAAGAGAGAATACACCTTTCTGAAGAGATTTAGAGAGATGACATATTAGGGAAGCATGAGTGAGCCAAATGAATGTACACTTTATAAAAATATTTTTTTGGGGTTTCACTTTTCTAACTGAATGTTGTCTGTCCTTATTACTCTCACTATGGATTTTTTTCCTCATTTTGTTGTGGAGACACTGATAGTCTTGAAGGGCTTAAAGGGTGAACATCCCTAAAGTATTAAAAGGTAAGAATGCTCTTCACAGAGTTTCATGAAGTCTCTGTGCTTTCTTTTCTATATTGACACTGTCGGAGGCACAGTCTTCATCCTTAGAAAATCTTGATGTTCACTGAAGTGAATCTGATTCGGATTTCATTTTCTGTTTGTGGAATTAAGAGTGTTTTATTTTCTTCAAATGTGGACCAAGTCAAGTGAATAGGTGAATTCACCTATTTCTGGTCATTATACATAATACTTTCTTTCAGTATTCTGTTCACTTCTGAGTTAACTTTTCAAATACTTGTTCCGACCTTCAGAAACTCCAGAAAGTGTATAGTTGCTTTAGAGCAACTTTTCCCCTGCTGTTAGATTGCAAGTTAGCAGAGACATTTGACATAGTGTCAGGGAAGATAAGTGGTGGCCAGATGAAAGTAAGTTTTCTTGGTGTGGTTTTGGTTTTGTTTTAATTAGGTCTATTATTCTTTGAGCTTCTTTTTATCTCCTCCTTTGTCCTAAGTTTGTTAAAACTGGTAGTGAAGTGCAAGGGGTCGTCTTCAACTTTCCTCACTAATAGTAATGTAACAGGTTAATTTAGGCTATGGTGACTGCAGAATTCAATGGAAATTTTGCTGAAATTAAGTCCTAATGTGGGTGATCCAACATTTGGAGGGAGTCCAAAAGTAGAGTGGTGGAGACACCACCAGTAGGCAAATCAGACAAGGGAACCTAATTTTTACCGTTCTGTGCTAGCTTTGTGAAGGCAACTCTCACTCTACTGACTATAAAAAAGCTACTAGAAGTAATGAACTGAAGATTAGGCTTCAGTTCATTACTTCTGTTCCCTACAGAGTTTATCTGATGTGTTCTGTGAAAAAGAGTTCTTGTTCTATTCTGTCTCTTTTTAATTTAAGTGACTTCTTACAGTAGACTTTTAAAAGCTAGCAGGGAGAAAGCCCTCAAGTTCTGATGAGCATATCTTCTTTGTCCTGTGAACTTTCTCCAAAGTTAGGTGAGGCAAGTTAGAAACAGTTGAGAAGTTATAATTACTTTTTTTTTCCCCCTGCCTTTTCTTTCTCAAGGTTTCCTCAGTAAAATGTTGGCAATGTGTCAATAGTAAACGGCCATTAGTTGCTAAAGAGTTGAACCCAGACTGCCCTGCGTAGCAAGGAGAAATGAGCTGGTTTTTTCCTTACTCAATGAGAAAAACCTCGGTGACTGTTTGTACTGTTTGTAGAAGGCAGAATTTGTTTATCTTATTTTTCCTTTGAAAACAAAAAAATTACATTGGAACTATAATACGTGATGTGAATTTTTGAGATATATGCTTTAGAGCTGCCTGATGTTCTGCAGAACAGCGAGTGACTACCCTTTTATTTTACACTTCTGAAAATTTGAATACTTGGCAGTATCTAAGCCTGTGGAGTCTTGCTCCATATCCATTCACTCTCTTTATAAATTGCTTCATTTTCAGTCTAGTATGGCAGTTTTTCAGAGCAGCGGCTGGTTCTTTAGAGTTGTGGCCAGCCCAGAGTGCTGTGGAAGTGCACGATTGTCAGCAGCTTTCTAGCATCAAAAGCTCCACACACACCTTTGGGCTAGTAATAAATGCTTCAGCAATCAGCTTGGACAAAATTAGGTTCTTGGGTTCTCCAGCTCATTCTCAATTTTGTCATATATCTCAAGAAACAGACCTATCCCATTCTCCAAGTAAATAATTTGGGGAAAGCAGTTTGCAGCATCCCAGTACATTAAGCTCTTAATATTTGTCTGCTGGGCAGTTTAAATTGTGTGGCCTAAAGGTACTGTTCTGTTTGAAACTTAGTTTATTAATAACTTGGTATATTAATTTCCTTTAAATATTCACTTAGACGTGACTATCACAAAATAGATTTGGACTTTATAGCAGTTACAAAGAACTGACAAGAGACTCAGTAATGTCTCTCAAACTACTTTTAAATGCATTCAAGTAGTTGCATAGCTTTGTTTCTGACAATTTCAAGAATCGAAAATGAAATTTCTGCAAAGGTCTTAATTTCTGAGCAAAATACAATTTAGTTAAATGAGAATGCAGGTACTGCAAATTCAGTTTTGATCTGTTAATGGAAAGATCTTTTGGAGAGGGCTTTTAATTATGAAAAGTGGGAATTATTATGGATTTGCAGATCAATTTGCATTCTTGAATTTTTTCTACAACTTTCTGTTTAGAGCTATGTGCATTTCCTGCTAACAGGAGCATTGGGTCAGGCCCTCAGTAAGTGTCAGTTCAGATTTTAAAATCTAATAAATCCTATGGCTAGAGTTCAGTAAGCATTGATATGATGCCATTTTTAATCTTCAGCTTTTCATCTATTCTTCTCCTTAGACTAGCTGTCTAAAGGTCTGAAGACCTTTAAATCCCACTTACATGGAGAGCTATAGAGAGAAAACTTCAAGAACTGACACTTAGAATGCAAATGTCTCTGGGTGCTGCAAGAAGTCAAGCAGTCTCACCAACAGCAACAAACAATATGGTCTATTGGACAAACTAGCTTGCCAGCTGGATGAATCTGCAAACACGATTATTTTTTGTGGTCCCCGAAGTTGCTGGGTGTAATATTAGTCATAAAACCAGAGTAGTTAGAAGAGAGGAAAAAAATAGCCAAACATTTTTGGAAACAGCTGTACTACCTGGGTGTACCTTGCTGATGCTCTACAATACATTTTCCTGGATAAACCAGGTAAAAACACAGCTGGTGGTTTTGTTGTACCTTTGTAGTAAATGCCAAACACATTGCGTTTATCATTTGCCACAGGAAGGTGCATTATGGTAGTATAAAAATTTGTTAGGTTCTGTATCCCTAAACCTTCCTTTTTCTTTTAAGGTTGCAAGCAATAATCAAAGTATTATGTATGATGACCCTGCAGCATTGGTGTGGCTCTATATGGGACATTAATATAGTATATCTGTTTAAGGTGAAATCACCTTGGACTGCAATGTGGCAGTGGTAAATTTATGTCCATGTACAATATCCTGGAGTTTATATTTGAATAGCAAGAGACAGTTCTGGTCCTCATGCTCAAGAACAAAGTTTCTAATTTGAAATTCCGCATTTCTTTTGTTCTGCTTTTTAGTTTTGAATGACAAGAGTTAGCCACTTTTAAACTAAATTCCTTTAGAACAAGAGTTAGGATTTAATAAGCTTGTACATCCCCTACAATAGTCAGGTGTGCTTTCAAAGCACTGGTACTACTGCACAGTGCATATGAAGTAATCTATGTAATACTTTTTAGAAAGTAAAGGGTAAATAAACAGGTTTTGCCCTTTACTCTTTCTTTATCCTGCTTATCTCCTTTTACTGTATTAAGTGATTACAGTGTTAAGTGATGTAAACACTTTATTCCATCACTTCATAATGGGTTTACATCGTTTGGTTTTAGCTGTGTGGAACTAAACTTGATGTACTTCTGAGGATAATCTTTGTGGTTTCCAAGTTATTCAAAACTTGCTTGAATGAAAATCCTGATCATTTGAAACTTTGCAGCGATAGCATCTCCTTCATCTTCATAGTTCACTTAATTATCTTGATGGTGTCCATTTTGCTAGCTTTTTAATTTCCCTTTTCAGAAAAGTGTGTTTTAAACACCATGTGTATTATGGCATTTAGCAGATAGTTATCTTCCCTTCTGACCTCTCCTGAGTTAGCAGGAGACCCACTTAACTGACACACATACAGTCATTTTTGAGCCTTAGCTTTCAAAAATATTTTAGTGGGTCAGATGTCTCCAAAATTTCATTACATCCTTTATTTGCGTTTAAATTATTAATGATCAGCTCTTGTAAAATGCTGATTAGGACTAGAAAATGCTGAGACAAAAAGTTCATCTTAGCGCTTCTGGTCCTAGAGGTTTTTCTGTGTTTAGTTGCATGTGTGAACCCATATTAAATAGTCTTAAGATATTTTTAGTTTAAGTCCCTTCCTTGAAAAGGCAGGGTTTGACTTATTGGTTACACAATGTCTCATAAACTTCTGTATGAGAGGAGAAATCAGTTGTTGATTAAAAATCGACCCCACTTTGAGGCATGTGGCAGTGGTATTTTCTTGTTTGTTTGGGCATTTTCATTGCAATTATACCCACAACCCGTGGGATAGAGTGTCAGTGCTCTCTTGAATGGATTGGGATAGCCAAAATAGTAAATAAAAATAGATAGTAAATCTCAGAAAACAGATTCCTTGCCCCCTCCCTCCCCACCTAATAATTTGAAAATTAATTGTATGAATTTCTATAAAGTTACATTTATAGAAATTACATTTTCTGCTAACAGTGTCTAATACCAGCATCACATTCTAAGGCCATGCAGAAATGCTGGGTGCTGTAATAATCCTGGGCTCACTTGGTAAACTCTACACTAAGACTTGGTAGCATTACTGCTGTGTCAGGCTGAAAGATGAAACAATAACCTTGGACCAGAACAGGGGCAGGAGTATGTCTGAACTGAAAGTGAGGAAGGCAGGACTGCAGAGGCCCTGTAGCAGCCAGCTCGGAGGACAAAGTTTACACTAAGCTTGGTGTCGCCACTGGGTCTCTTTTCTTATCAATGGGTTTGGGTATTGGGGTATGTGTACTTTGATTGGAAGGTTTTGTAGGAGCTTGGCCTATTCTAGTCTTTGTCTACCTTATTGGTGTTTGGTGGGTAGTGTTTGTATCTCTGGCTGTAGCTTTCTCTCCATTATTGAAGTTGTCATGAAGTAAGATGCTGATTGATGCCAAAAGAGAAAGTTTTGCCTCTGGTGCTTGGGTTCGGATTGTAAGAACAGTTACACCCAAATGCACTCTCAGCTCTTCAGAACAGTTGCCATTCTGTTTGCCTGTCTAGTTTCTATTTTCTCCGTGTTTCCCAGTGTCCATTTCAGCTTTCATACCTGCTTTTAAGGGGAGCTGTCCAGCTCTGCCACATGTTTACCTCATTCCTGCTTGGACTATCCCTGTTCACTGGAGATGAAGCCCTTTTTGCAGCCCACTTACTATTTCTGGAAGTCAGCAAAGGAGAGACTTTGGAGAGAGGGAGGGATGCATCACCTGAAAGGATGATGCAGCTTGTGCATATCCTCTTTGCACTGTTGTATGCTGTGGTGGTTTTACAACTGGGAAATGGCCCCAAAGGTCTGTGTTTTCAGTGTGCTGAGAAAGATGTGAAGATGATGGGTAGCAAATGTAGTAACATAAGAAATAGAAATCACTTATTATAAGGCTTCAGGTAATTTAATATTTGTATTTAAACTGCTTTGGTAAAGAGTCTAATTAAGTTCTATAGAAAACAAAGTAATATGAAAGTATCCTTAAATGTATCTTTTTCCCACAGTGCATTCTGTCACCTTGCCTGCCCTAAAAAATGCTGACTCTTTTGAAATGTTTTATTTTGTCGGGCTGAATGCATTTCCATAAATCATTTAATTGATATGTGGCATATAAGGTATAGAAAGAGTTATTCTCTGTTGCCCATTATGGAACATAAATGTTTCTTTAAGAAGCTTTTGCGCTTTTTATTTTTGTAACAGGCCTTGGGTAACTCAGACTAGAGAAGTACCTGCTTTTTTAAATAAATGCTTGACTTACACAGAAAATACCCCCCAAGCCTGCTTTCTAAAAATTGCTATTTTCTTTGTCTTTTGCTAATGGTCCTTGAAAGACTGTAAGCAGGTTGCTGAGAAATATCTATTTAAGAATATCCTGTGGTTGGGCTGATGATAACACTTTGTATTGTCATTGTGTGGAATTACTGAAGCACTGTGCAAAAATGAGGAAAGTCAACTTCTTTATGTTGTCTTCCTCTGCAGCCAGTGGTTCCAGCACTGTGCTTCCAAGGCATCAAATTCACTATATTTCAGAGACAAAACTGAGTTAGCATCCCATACCTTATAATTTTGTAGGTTGTGATTATATGGCCACTTTGATTATGTTTCAAATTGGACAGCTGCCATGAAAGCTGTGACCTGTTTTCCTGCCTGGTCTAGCTGCTGACTTCTGCCCCTCTCTTGTGCTGGAGCTAGTGTTCATGTTGCTGTGCAGTGACCGAGTCAAAAAGCTGTCTGGCTGAAGATGATCCCTGAGATGTGCCATTTTTTGAGCATGATCCATTTTGCTCACTTGTGTGCAGCTGAATGAACGCAGCTTTTGGCATAAGGGAAGTGGCAGAAAGGAATGACTGAAACAAAGGGTGAAACAGTTTTCATTTGACAACTGTATTTATCTTGGACCAAATAGCTGTGTAACCACAACTTTGAACCCAATCTGTGGCTTGGTAGTCTCCCTTTTCCAGGGATGCAGATCCAATAAATGTACCTGCAGCTCCTAAATGGCAGAAAGGAAGGTAGGCTGTGTTTCTCTTGCTTCTCCCACTGGAATAGCTGATCCACATAGTAGCCCTATGCATGAAGCAGGCACAACAATGGCAGTGCACTGAAATGACTGGAACTGAAGTACAGAGGATAGAGATTGTTACAGATGCACATGGAAAATTTCTATTGAAGCTTTGCATTTTGTTTGTCTCAATTGATACTATTTTCAGTATTACCGAACACTATAAGTATGAAGGTGAAGCACAAAAAGAAATCTAAAGTAGTTCTTGAGTGTTCTTTGAAGAACTGAATTCCTGTAACTTGAGTTGTATATACGAAGAAGAGCTGAGAAGACTTTTTGGAACCTGACAGCAGAGAGGAACCTGATTTCTTACAACATTATGATTTTTGTTAAGCAAATTTCAAACTGAATTATTTGAAGACAGAACTTTTAAATTCTGCTTGGGAGCTTATGTTGCAAATCCTGAGGGTTTATATAGATCATATGTGGTAGGTCCAAGCAGGAAGCAATGAGGTATCTGAAACCTTATGTAGTCAATACCCTTGTTTATTGCTTAATCTCTGGCTTTGAATAAAACAATTTATGGGCAACAGAAAATCAGACCTAAATGGTGGTCCACAGTGGCTGTCCTCACTCCTGCTGCCCAGTTATAAAAATGAAGGAAGCTGGTAAAATCTGCCTAGGAGGATTTGAGCTTCTTTATCAGTTCTTTTGTTTTCAGTGGTCTTACACAGCCATTGCTACACTGAGAATTTGTCCTATACTTGGAGCTTGGCTAAAAATTGTTGGGTTGTTTTTCATGCATGAATTGGAATAGAAATAAGGGTGTTTTTTTCTGTCTAAGTTCTTCAACGTTGATTCAGCTTAAATAACAGTAAAGCTATTTGTTTGGGACATCTGGGTTGTATTGGTTTTGCATGGCAAGGTTTTGGTAGCAGGGAGGCTATGGGGTGGTTTCTCTGAGCATCTGCTGCAAGCTTCCCCTACATCCAATGAAACTATTCCAACCAGCTCCAAGATGGACCTGCCACTGGCTGAGGCTGAATCCATCAGTGATGGTAGTAGTGCTTCTGGGTTAAGACATTTAAGAAGGAAAAAAAATAAAGTTGTTGTGCAGAAGAAGATTGCACAGAGAAGGGAGGAGTGACAATGTGTGAGAGAAATAGCTGTGCAGACACCAAAATCAATATGAAGCAGGGGTAGAAGATGCCCTAGGTGCTGGAGCAAGCATTCCCTTGAAGTACTTGGTGCAGAGCATGGTGTGCCTCTACAGCCCATGGAGGCATCCAGTAGAGCAGAGACCCACCTGTGGAGAAGCCCACATCAGAGCAAGTGGAGGCCTGAAAGAAGGCTGTGACCTGTGAGAAGCCCTTGCTGGACCCTGGAGAAGCCCTATACATGGGCAGGACCTGTGTACCTGAGGAGAAGGGAGTCCATGCTGGAGCGGATTTGCTGTCAGGACTTGTAACCCCACAGGGAAGCTGTGCTGGAGCAGTGCATTCCTGAAGGATTGCACCCCAGGAAAGGGTCCTACTCCGAGCAGTTTGTGATGCACTGTAGCCCATGGGAAGGAGAAGTTTGTGGAAGGGACCCCACACTGGAGCAGGGGAAGGAGTCCTCCCCTTGAGGAGGAAACAGCAACAAAAACTACATGTGATGGACTGACCATAACCCCCATTCCCATTCCCATCTTCCTGCTCCTCAAGGCAGAAGGAGATAGAGAATCAGGAATAAAATTAAGTTCAGGAAGGGGGCGGAGGTGTGGCAGGGAGGACAGTGTTTTTAAGTTTTGATTTTGCTTTTCATTATCTTTCTCTGATTTCATTGGTAGTAAATTAAATTTAATTTCTTTAATTGAGTCAATTTTACCTGTGACAGTACCTGGTGAGGGATCTCTCCCTGTTCTTTTCTTGACCCATGACACTTTCTTTATATTTTCTCTCTCCCTTGTTCAGTTGACAAGGAGATTGACAGAGCAGCTTTGGTGGGCACCTGGTGTCCTGCCAAGGTCAAACCACCACAGGGGAGATGGCTTTGGTGGTTTTTTTTTAGACTTTAAGTAGTGATCGAGCTACTGAAGAAGACAGCTTTCCTGCACTCATGTTTTAAAGTGCAGCTGAGTCTAACAGAAAGCTGGAATTATGACTTACCAAAATCACTTTCAGAATCAAGAATTCTAGATGGTAACTTCAGTCCAATGTCGTAGAGCATCATTTTAGGTTAATATGTTGCAGTTATTCTTAGGAATTTATCCCTTGATCATTAAAAAAAGTGCTCAAGAAACTCAAAGAATGCTAAAGCATAAGAATATGGGCATTTTGATTTAATTAAAATTTACCTTTTGAGGCAGGTGCTTAGAAGAGGTCTTCTGCTTTTTCCAAGCAGGGCAGCTTCTGAGTTTTCTGCTCCTCTGCCCCCTGCAAATTTCACATCATAATTGCTTTAAATGGTAGCAGGGTATTGAGTAAGGAGGAAAGACATCTGTGAAACTTCTAACGTGCTGTGTGCTGATGCAGTCAGGATGTTCCTGGACAAACCAGCAGCCAGATCTGCAAGGAAAGAATTGTAAATGACAAAGACTAACATAATGGTGCTTAAAAACAGTCCAAAAACTCCATCCTACCATACCAAGCTACCACAACCACTACGATGAAAAAAGAAACTTGAAAAAAATTCTCTTCCCATTGTCAAACAGTCTAGATATCACAAATTAGATCATCTCAGAGATGCTCACTATGTGGGGATAGGCTTTGTTACATCCTTTGACCCAGGCTTATATTTGTTCTATTTCACCTTCCTCAAAGTGCACTGTTAATAGAGCACATTGTTCGACTCGGGAGACACAAACTCTTGTAGGATGCTTCTTTGAAGTGTGTTATGCCTTAGTGGTAAGAAATAAGATTGCTATGAGACAGGAAAGTGAAAAAGATGGAGAAGTTCAGACTTGGGGTATACTCAAGAGTATATAATGCAAGTTTTATTTTTCTAATGTTCATTCTGGGCTGATACCAAAACTGGTGTTTTGATGGGGTAAGTTGAAATCTATAGGTACAAAGGGAGCTACAGAGGTCATCTAGTACAACCTCCTGCTCAGAGCACATATGTACTTCATGAATACAGAGTGATGCCACTCTCCCAAAAGGATTGATTGACTGGGCTTGCATTATTTGAATGGAAGTATAAGTTGTTTTCCCATTTGTATTACTTAGTATCCCTGTCTGATCTCAGTGCATGTGCCATCAGTCTTAATATGTTCACTTGTATATTTGACAATTTATTTTCCCAGGATGGAAAGCCTCCTCCATTGTAGTGTTTTAAGAACATGTTTTGAAAACACTGGTGTTTTTTTTTTCTAAATTTTTTCCAGGGTATTAACATTGCTGCAGCTCTGCTGGCGCTAACACCAAAAGGAGGGGTGCTATATGCAAATGTTTTTTGTTACTGTATTGTCTGCTAACTTAATGGGAAAGTAAGCAACCAATGCCTCTCTCCTGTGCATCCAACCTTTATTAAATGCAGTAGATCTGAAAAGGTGCTATGACAAGGAGATAAATGTTTTCATTTGTCCATCTGCAAGGTCTTATTCCAGTCTGAAAAGAGTCTTAGACTGAGCATTCCTTTGTCAGTGTTTCAGATGGGATCTTTCTTACCCAAGTATAATCTAGAGCTGCTGCTAAACTTGTATTAATTTTTTAAAATTAGTGTCGTTTTACGAGAACGTGAGGAGTGCAAAGCTTACTGCATTTTCCCCTGAGTGTCAGCTCAGTTTATTCTCTGTATACATGTAAAAGATAACTCTAGAGCCAGCTCTGTCCCTTACACAGTTAATTAACCCCCCTGCTGTGGGCCTAGATATGTGCTCTTGCTGTTCAGTGAGGTGTGTGAATTGACTGCAGAACACAGAGTCTTGTGCAGGCTATACAGAGGGAGAGAGAGCCTCCAAGAAGCACAGTGAAAGATGATGGGGTAGCATGTGGCTTCATAATCTGTCATGCTGAATGCTAGTAAAGCTGGCAGAAATTGGGGATTTCGGGTAAAATAGGTAACTATAGAAAGGCACAGCTTACCATTGTATGTAATAACTAGTCCGTTTTTAAGCTGTTACTTTAGGAACAAACAATAATAGATGAAAACTTCAATAACCTAGAAATGTTCTTCAGTATTTCAAGCACTTGGAAACTCTGTAGTAACTAATAATCTCATACAAGTGACTGTTAAAAGACTAACTTGTGATCTTAAAATACAGATGCGCACCATCCTAGAAGAAGACAAGATGCAAACTCTGGGAAATCACTAAAAACTGTAGCAATGCTGCTTGTGTTTAATGAAATTTATTGAAATAAATAAAATCATTCTTTTGGTGTGTACTTTTATTGCAGAATTAACCCAGTTAGTTCTCAGAAGTTTTCACAATCCTATTTCTATACAAACTCCTATACAAATGCACACACCAAACTTTCACTGAATTTGTCATGCTTTGAAACTCACCTTAGCTGCTGCAGCAGTCTCCATTAAATATTGGACAGTATTTTATTTTTGACTCATCTTTTTAATTTACCACTTTTGAATAACATTGTCATTGTATTGTGATAGATTTTAATGGCTTTTTGCAGTTTCTTTCCATTGTGTATCTAGGAGGATAGGCAAGTTCTAAACTGGGAAGAACATACCACTTACTGTATAAAACACAAAAGCAAGCTGTGCTAGGGCCTGAAATCCAATCAGCGAATAGTCAGTACTTTGTTACCTGTGAGAAGACAGTAACTAGGATATGGCAAGAGTATCCTGCTCACATCAGCTTGAATCTGCATGCCAGTCATACTACCAAACTGCAGCATTGATATGCAAAGTGCTTAGCTCACCTTCAGGGATGTGGTGGTGTGGAAATTAAAGACCGTCTTCTGTCCAGCTTGAAGGGTGAGTTTTAGCCTTGTTTCATATCTCCACCAAACCTTTCCTTTTGGTCTCTGCTGTGTTGATAGTGACACTACCTGCACATTCATGCTGGGCCAGCTGTGGCTGCTGATTCTTTTGGTTCCTGTGTGTGACATTGGCTGTGGGGTCTGTCCTGCTCTAACAGGGTTGACCCTTGCATTTAAACATTTATTCTGAGTCCTATTACTTTCTATACATATACATGTTATGTGACATAATTTAATTCTTGACTAGGCTGCTCACTGGAAATGTGGATTCAAATGTGAATTTTGCTTAACTATGAGCTGGCAGATGTCAGTCTGTATTTAAGGATGCACAATAAATAACATAAGATCTGCAGTGTTTTCCTGTAACTTACATGCGTCTTCATCCCATCTGCGAATGCTTCCAGATTTTGCACAGTTGACTGAGAAGGAGTCAAAAGAGTTTTACTAAAAAGAGGCAGGAGGTGCCTCCTCATACTGTGAAAAAAGGCGCATCGGCACACTGTGGCTGTGCAGAAAGGGCACATGGATGCTCTGTAATGTGGAAATCCTTCAGACCAGGGATAATCAAATTTGAAAGTTTGATTTCTAGTGCTGTTGAAGTGATAAAAATACAAAGGGCTTTCTGTTTAACTAGTGCCCCCTAAAAGGCTGGTTTAAAATTTAATTACACTTATGATATCCTGATCTGTGTTGTTCACCCTAAAGCATCCCAGCTGCTCAGAGTATGATTTTCAGTTGCTTGGAAGGAGGAAGGAACTGAGAGGGTACTCATGAAAGGAAAGGGGGAACTACAGTTTTGGTCATTCTTATTATGAAGTTTAAAACAAAAAAGAGGAGGAGAAAAAGCCGTCTACCATCTGTATTTTCCCCTTACTCTATTTCACCATATTCTCTCTTCACAGAACACATTTGCAGCACGTTCTGTTCAGTGAGTAGGTAAAAAAAAAATATAGTCTGGAAGTTAGGAACTGCTCTGAATTCTAATTCCTACTTTCCTGTCATTCACTGGATGTACTTTCAAAAGCCTTTTGCTTCTCTGTGCCAGATCCCTGATCAATTAAACATGGCTCAGAGTATTTCATCAAATGACTAAGTAGCTGAAGATATATTAATTTCTGTTTACAAACTACCTAGAATATGCAAAGATCTACATTACTATTGAATATAAGTGATCTGATACTACACGCATGGGCATGGACATGGGAGCACGTTGCTGTCGATGTAGCTACACATATAGCTATGTATAAATACTATGTCTTCTAATTTCAAAAATAATGTCTTTTTAAAGATTGCATTTTTTTAAAATCCTTTATATGTGGAAAATCATATGTGGAAAAACTTTCAGATATATTCTGGTCTTCCAAGGGAAAATGCGTGCAAGGCAATAAGAGCTTTTTCACTAGACAGTAATGTTTGTGCAAGGGCATTACTTAAACAGTGAATTTAAGGAAGGGAAGAAGGAGAGAGCTTCTGCAGGACCCCTGCTCCTCTCCCAACAAAAGCAGTTAAAAACAATTCTAAGCGAATTGTAAATTTAAACATTGTAAGATGCAACATTTTAACAGCACATACTTTGCAAAGAAACGTGCATTAGTATTAAACTGGGGGAATTGCAACTTAGTTGAAGCTCCTTGCAACAGGGTGATAGTTCAGAGAAAGCTGATCAAAGACCAGCAAACTAGTTTTACTTTCTGCTGAATTTAAATAAGGCATAATCTAGATAGAAGAAATGTTTTGATGTAAATTTTCTTGGTGGAGATTTGGGTAGGATGTAATGTTTCTCAGCTTCTTGTCTTCAAGTATAATGCATTAAAAGTTGTCAGAATCAATCTATCCTTGAGCAGTTGATCTCAGGTTTGAAATGGGTTTCAGTCAGTGCCATAGTGGTAAGTTTATGCAGGCCTGAACTTCAGTGCCCAGTGAGAAAGCTTTGTTAATGTATGGCAAGGATGGAAACATGTTTAAAGCCGTTACCAACAAACCCAAACTTGCCCAGTTCCCTTGATTTACTGCAAATTCAATTATTAAATGGCCTGATATAAATCATTAAATGCACATTTTATGGTTCTAAGAGAGATTAATTTTTCATTGTTTTCCTCACACGTAGCCACCTAATCTGCAATTTATAGTTCTGAGGGCTAGGAAAATGATTAGAGGAATGTCCTTCAGGATGCTGAAGTGAAACGCTCACATCAGTAATCCTGTTTGGAATGTTTGCTTCTGGCATCATCGCTTTTAGATATAAATATTCATATTTGACCTGGAACAAAAAACTGCTGATTTTTGAAAGTGGGTAGTTTTCTTTTGAAATTAATCTTTTGGCACTTTTTATTGTGTGTATTTAATTCTATATCAAACCTGGGGAATTGTGTGGCAGTGTTTGTAGATGTATTCTCCTGAAACTTAGACACCTTGACAGATCCACACATGGAGAGGAGAGAGCTCATTCACAGCCATATGAAGAAGGCTGCAAATGGGGAATAGCAATATATTGTGGTATAGGCTTAGTTTGTCTTGTTCTGCTGTTTTCTTACTCACTTTAACTAATTCATTTAGAAGTAATTATGCTGGAAGTCACATAAAATGAAGATCTTATTCCCTAGTGCATGAAATGAAAGCGCAAAAATTGTTCCACATGTAGAGTTGTAGAATGTAAAATTTCTGCTTTGTAGAATTTACTTCTGTAGACTAACTTAAAAAAGACTTTCCAGATCAATTTGTTAATGTTTGTGTGGTCCTTGAAGTATTAAATTGTCTCATATGCAATAGGGACAAAATACTATTATAAGCTACTTTGGTTGCTCATACACAAGGAAGGGCAAATTCTGTTATAATCTCATTGGTTTGGTATAATGCCATAGTGTCTGGACACCGTCTAGATGTGTGTAGGTGGAGAACCATCTGTGTAGATGAGCCTACAAATATAAACACCTATTTAGGACAAGGTCTTAATGTTCAGTAGTTTCACATGTGAATCTGGAACATACTTTCATGCTTCATTTTGCTATAAAATGAAGTGTGGAAGGGAAGAAAATATAGTCTGATCTACTGCTGGTGATCTTCACTCTGACATATTTACTTAATCTTACTTAGAAATTTTTGAGCTTCTTAAGGTAAAAAAAATGGAGATTTTCATGTCCTCCACTGGTTCTTTGTTTGTCTATTTCTCTTTAATGATAGCTTTCCTTTGCTGTGGGAGAAGCTCTTAGAAGGCAATGGATTTTAGTTATTTGCTTTGTGTTGGAAGGACACAAAAAGAATGAATGGGTGGCAGCTCTGCAGGTAGGGCTCTACCTTAAAGTAGCCAAGGTATTTCTGCTACAGGTTGCTGCCCTGTCTGGGGAGGGAAGGAAAAGGTTGAATGCTGAGTGCCAGTTCAGTCCTGTATCATATCTCAAAATCAATGTAGTAAGTTGGTGTTTACAATGACATCAGATTGTGAACAGGTGTGGTTCTGGAACAGATTTATCCTTTGTTCTACTGACTGATTTTATTTTTTTTTTGTGAACTAAATTTAGAAAAGTAGTAGGTTAATAGATGCAGTGCTTGGAATGGCTAACTTGCACATCAATTTACATTGCTTGTTCAGGAAATTTCGCTGTACTTGAGACCACTCATGAACATCAGAATAAAAATGGCACAGAAAATCATACTCAATTTTTTTTTTTTAATTGAAAGCCTGACCTGTCTACCTGTTGATGCCTATGATGGGAGTGCTAAGTACACTATACATGTGTCACAATATTCACAGGGGTGTTAGATGCCATAAGCACTGTTGTTTTATGCTCTCTCTCTTGCCCTCGTGTCATTAGTTACTATTGAATATTCACTTCTGATCAATTCTAAGGATGCCTTTCTATACTACTTAGCTAATTTTAAAGGCTATTTTGTTGTTAAAAATAGTAGTCTTAATTTCATATATTATATATATTATAACTTATAAGGAGAAGTTCTGGATCAAAAAAAAAATCTCAACAAATATTTTCCTGCTTTTTAAAGCAGGTTGAGTAAAGTAACAAGATTAAAAACATAGATCAAATTTATTGAACAGTAACTTTAAAGGTTTGTTTGAATTTGTCTTGAAATGAAGCAGAAATTAATAAATTTTATTGAATAAATTCTGTGTGGATGGATTCAGCAGTATTTAACAATAAAAGTTTGCAAAATTTTTATTTAACTTTTATAACTTACAAAAAGTCTGATCTGCCAAATGGACCAGAATATTTACATTATACAATTAACATATCAAAGAGTTTATCTTTGTGTATTGCTAATTATTAGATACAATGTGTAGCATATTCCAGCACCTCTCCAGATTTTATTCTCATCAGTAAATACATTTTCTGTTCACTTGAATTGGTACAGAATCAAGAATCCCAAGGAAAACTTGTATTTTCTGAATATCACTAAGAAATAAAATAATTCAACTCTAAGCTGCCTTTCATCTTTTAAATGAAAAAAATTACCTCTGTTGTCCGAGAAAATGAAATTATAGATCTTGAAATGGACGCAGTCCAGAGGAGAACCCAGAAACACACTTCAACCATGGACAGCCTGTGCAAAGCAGCCTTCAGGGTAGCATTCCCTGCAGTCATTCTGAACAGTATTGGTAGTTAACTCTTAAGGATGCCAGATAGAATAAAGGTGACAGTGTTCATAATGCTTTTAAT
Organism: Urocynchramus pylzowi; assembly: GCA_013397555.1. Classification (NCBI taxonomy): domain Eukaryota; kingdom Metazoa; phylum Chordata; class Aves; order Passeriformes; family Fringillidae; genus Urocynchramus; species Urocynchramus pylzowi. Next base: position 217,440 of record VZRH01006604.1, read on the forward strand.
CACTACACCAATGACAGAACTTTATGAGTATTTAAAAATTATTATTGTTAATGATCATGTAAGGCATGAATCGTAGTATATGTCTTTCATTAATGTAAAAATGAAGCTCTGTAGTGGAAGTGGGTGTGTTCTTAAGCACTTTTACTGGTCCTGCTGTCAATTTTCCCCTATCCAAAAATGAGACTCATACACTTTTGGAGAGGTGCTAGCTGGAAAATAGAGCCAGTTCTTGAAGTGCTCTTTGGGGTGAATACTCATTGAATTGGCGAAAAATTGTCTTAGAATATTGGGAATGAAAAACAAGTATGTAGATTAGGTATTTAGTCCACATGTGAAAGTGAAATTAAAAGCAAAATCTTGGAAACACACCATTAGCAACATCTCTAAGAGTAGTTAATCCAGGCAATTAATGTAATAACATTATTTGCTAAGTTTTTTGTCAACTTTTCTGTTGCATCCTGTTGTATAAAAAAAAAATTAGTTTCTAATCAGCATTATTGATTCTGATATGTGTGTTGCAAACACAGATACTGCTGTCTAAACAAGACTGCTTTTAATAGTGTTTTGCGTTTTTTTTAAATTGTGGAACAAATTCTTAATCTTGCTTTTTGTGGGCCTTAGCTTTTTCCTCAAATATACCTTATTTGCAGACAGCCTGGGTTTGTCCACTTCATATTTAAGAGGAATAATGGAATAAATTTCTAAAGTTATGACTTGCTTACCTCCATGAAGGTGCAGACTTTCAAGTATCTACTCGCCTTGTGCAAATGGAAAATAGAATTTGTAGTCATTTGGGCCATTGTGGAAAATTTGTCTTTATTTAACTTTGAAATTATTTTCTAAAGATTGCAGCAGGTGTAATGGAGTATAAAACTATAGAGAGGCTCTACAGTTCTTTGGAAAAGAATGTGGAGCAAACATTTCGCAAAATTTTTCAGTGTTCACTTTTTTATTGCATTGGTATGAATACAGGTCTGTTTGTTTTGAAACATTGGTAAAATGAGTTAATTAAACTGAGTATTCCTTTTTAAAATTAGAATGTAAATAGTGAAAAATATCTGAGGTTTGGTATTCAGATGATACAAGGCAATAAAAAAATTAGTCCTTTTATGATCTTTTGACTCTTCCCCAGTTATTTAATGAGATCTTACTAATATGAATATGTTAAGAAACTGTATTTTATTCTGCTTCTCCATGATATCTCCAGGTCCATTTTCAGTATTAGGCAGTTATTCACACAGTGTTTGTCAGATACCATGTCATCAGCTGAAAAATGGCCAGAATCATCTCATTTTTTAAAATCTAGATAGCAGTGAAGCTGATGTACATTTTCATATTTATTTCAGTGGGGCTAAAGTTTCATCTCTTGTCCTCTTTCTGTCTCTAATTCTTAGTTTTCTTTTTCTGCTACAGACAATACAGTCTTCAGTTTCTATGTTATTCAGGTGTGCAATTTTTAGACTTTTTTTTTTTTTTAGCATGTTCATTCCATTGGTTGTAGTCATCTAGGTCAGGTATAAATCTGTGTTTGTTTTTTTAGCATCTTAAGGCATGCTTTTTTTTTTTTTTAGCATGTTCATTCCATTGGTTGTAGTCATCTAGGTCAGGTATAAATCTGTGTTTGTTTTTTTAGCATCTTAAGGCATGCTTTTTTTTTTTTTTAGCATGTTCATTCCATTGGTTGTAGTCATCTAGGTCAGGTATAAATCTGTGTTTGTTTTTTTAGCATCTTAAGGCATGCTTTTTTTTTTTTTTAGCATGTTCATTCCATTGGTTGTAGTCATCTAGGTCAGGTATAAATCTGTGCTTGCTTTCTTAGCATCTTAAGGCATGCTTTTTTTTTTTTTTTAAATCCCTATGAGCAAGCCTTATTTCATGCCTTGTCTTAACCAGTGCACTATCTTCAGCTCTGTTCTAGACATGTCTATTATGACAGAAGGAATAGAGACTTTTTTCACTTCCTAACATGTAGCTGTTAAAATAATGCTTCCTGCTTGCTGATTTAATTGTCACTCTTATTTTTGCATTCCCCCTACTGTTCACCACCCATATTTGCATCAGATTTGAGCTCTTTTCAGTACTTTCAAAGTTCTATATAATTCTGCCCTTCCTTACTTATGTTCCTCGATGAGTTTCCTGTCTCTCCCCCACTCGCTCCACTTCTTTAATGTTCCCACACATCCATCTGTCACTTCTTAGGCAGTTGCTTCCATGTCATCTTCCATGTTACCATCTATGCATCCTGTGACCTTCCAGGACTCACCTGTAGAAGTGCTTAGATTGGCCACTTTCAAGTCCAATTTAACAGCACACTCCTCAGCTGCTTTTCTGGAGCTGAGCTAGGTTTTATTTAAAAATAAAAAAAACCTTTCCTGTTTATTATTCCTCCTTCTGTAACTTCTGTTGCTGTATCTATAAACTGTATGCTGCTCATATTACCAGCTCCCTTTAAGTGCCTAGACAGATACTCTTCTGCAAAAATGTCTAGAATCATTTAAGACATTACCAGTAGCAGTTACATCTTGCAGCATCTCAGCTAATCAAGTACTTCAAATGTCTTAAAAGCTGATAGTGACAAAACTTGGGACTAAGTGGCCTCAAGTTTTCATCTGCAGAAGATTAGAACATGGAAGTAGGAATGAGGTGGTTTCTGCTGGACCCCAAGCTGATGGAAAGTAACCAACCTGTATGTTGTTTGTGTTCCAGTGCTATACAATGAGTTTAAACAAGTATAACCTCATAATTTGTATTCTTGCAAGGATTAATAATGAGTCTCTGAGTAGTATCAGTAAGAACCTGGGCAGGAATAGGAATCTATACTTTTTAATACTGACAAAACTAGAACCAGTGAAAAGTTCTGCTCATTATTTCTTTACTTGTCTGTGTCACCTATATTGATACTACAATCATGGTAAAATTTTGGCATACTGACAATTTAAGTTCAGCACGCTCTTCTTAAGATTAACATAAGCGTGCGGGTAGCTGGGTCTTGGGATTTTTTTTGGTTTTTTTTATTGATTCAACACTGTTTTGTCTCTAGTTGTAGGATCCTGCAAGCAAAAGTCTGAAGCAAACAACTCTGTCGTGTGTTGCTCCAAAAGAAGGGAGATATAAGATTAACCCTGATCAATGTCTTTATTCTGATGTCTTTTGCTGAGAGCATCTGCTTCCAGCTTTCTTGAACTTTAAACACCAGAAGTTGCACTGTACATGATTATTTCAGTATTTTCGAGGAAATGTGCAGTAGGAAATGTAGTCTTTAAATTGATCACACTGAAAATTCTGAAATAAAAACTGTTCAATAACACATGTGTATTGAAATGAAATCATGTGTCTTTACTGAAATAGCCACTAAACCAACTGGACTTTGAACATTTTGGCCAAGGAATGTGTAGAAGAATTGTGACTGCATTCCCCAATTACTTGGAGGGTTATAATCATTGACAGCCCTTCAAGAAAGTTTTCACTTGTGTACTCAGTCTTAAAAATACAACTTATAAGAATATAGTCTGATATAGTGTATCTGAACATACAGTTTTGTCAACAGGATGAGATAAAAGTAATACTTGTCTGATTTTTTCAGACAAGTATTAGTTTTTTCAGAAAAAAAAAGTCATTTTTCTATAGTCAAGAGAAAATACTTCTAAGGCCAGAAAGTAAGCGTTCAAGTGGAAACAGTGTAAAGACTTCATGGAAGAAAATGTAAAACCAGAGATCATGTCTTATATTTTTTGTATTAAGAATTGTACTCTGAGAGCCACCCTTTGGTAATTATTATAAAGTATTTTAATGGTATTTCTGTGCATAACACAGAAATAATTTGGTTTAGATTATAACTTTGATTTTTGTTTCATATGTAGTTTAAAAATGACCTGGCAGACTTCCAGATATGCTTTTCAGTATGTTGGTATTTGAAGAAGTACCTCACTGAGTTGCATAGTTTGTGTTGCTTGCATGATATAGACACAGACTGGACCATCTTGTGATTGTAGCTGCAGGCTTCAGTATTCAGGCATGTGCATATTATTTAGCTGTGTCTTGTAGCACAGGCAGTTCAGTTGTTCCTCTAAAGACAGCTGAATTATAATACAAAACATTTAATTTATAGCAAACAATGCAAATGTGCAGGCCCAGTTAGTGTGTACACATATACAAATCTGGTAAACAGTAACAGGTTAGTGGAGAATTGTGAATAACCTTAAAAGCAAATGTACTTGTGCTTGTTACACCTGCTGCAGAGTGTGGAGGAAATATGCAGAAATCATTACATTGTGTTAGAAATCTAATAGAAATGGAGGGAGAAAGCAGAATGATGAGAGACAGCTGCTGCTGCTGCTGCCTGGATTGGCAGCCTATTTATAATCAGGCAGGCTGAGAGCTGGAGTGCTCTGCTGGGCTCTAACACATCACAGACCACTGGTGATTGGTTGTATATACACGCTCAGCATTTTGTTTTTAAAGCAATACATATTTTTCACATTCTAAAGAAATTAAATAAATGGACCAAACTAAATTTTCAGTGTTTTGAATAATTTTGGATGGTGTAGTACTTTCATATAAAGAAGGTCTCTTTAGCAGTTTGTTATTGAATTTTTGTATGAATTAAACCTGTTGGAGTAGTAGGGCTTGTTTACATGTCCTGAATGCCGTGTGAAATGATAACGTTAGGCAAGATTGAACATCACAAAAATCTTGGCTGCATATGAAAATGGGTCTGTAACAGTTCCCATCTTTTTTCATGTTTTGCTTTTTTCCTTATTTTTAATTGACATTTTAAACACATGCAGTGGTAATGCCTTAAAAGTACCTTTTCAAGCACTAGGGCAGTTCCATTTATAAGTCACACGGGGGAACTATACTGGCAGGCATTCATTCCGCTTGGAGGTGATTTCTGCCTAGGTGTTTGCATAACACACAAAGGCACAGAGCCCAAGTGACTTGTTTCACCACTCACATGCAGAAGTTTTACCAACTGATTTGATTTCATGTAAAGGTCATTCCTCTCCAGCCTCCCACCTAGCCAGTAGCCCCAGTTCTTTTACTCTGAAACTCTGGCACACTTTAGAAATCTTCTTAAAAAACTCAGTTTTTTACATTTGGGATTGTTTCATGATAAGATTATTCTGACCATGCTGATATACAGCTAAGCAGTTTGGAGTGCTGCATTTCATCTTGACCTGATCTGCTCTTTGGAGTACTCCTGATAAGGAGACAGGTAAAATATTTTTATATATTGTAATAATGTAATTAGCTTTCCTGCTTTCAAAATGTGCTATGAAATCGTAATTGATTTGGTAGTTTAACCCTTGAGAAAAATTAGACTTTCTGTCTTTTGGGGAAATAAAAGGATAGAAGGAGTCTTTTCTTTACATAACGATGCGCATACCTAAATAAATTAATGCAAGATATTCAACACACTACCTCTTGGCTATGAGTTCTAAAAGTTATTAAACACAATTAGTTTATTTCCTATTTTCCAAAATTTATTTATGTAACATTTTTTCAACGTTCCTTTGCTGTTCAGTTTTCAAAAGGGCTAAGAGGACTTAGTTTTTTCTGTAGCATCTATTCACTCAATTTCATCTGAATCAATTATGTAAGTCTCATTCATATGAAAATCTTTCTAAATGTTATTTATTTTGTTGTCTGTTACTGAATTAATTACACTCTGGTTGTTTCTGAGATCAGAATTAGGAGAGTACATACTCAGAATCCTAGACCTACTGCTAATTCATATAGTGCCATATCATTTCTGTATTACATCTTTGCTTTTTTATAAAATAATTTTTCACATTGTGCAAAAACTGAGATTCCCAAAGAAACATTCCAGTTTTTCAATGTCAGATATATTTATTGATGGATTTTGCTATGTCATTGCTGACTGGCTTGTCTGAGCTAAGCAAAATGACTTATAGTGAAGTTGATGGTTAAACTGTAATTTCTAGGATTTGTTTTTGCAGCTGTTAATACAGTTATAGTATTTACATTTTAGTCCAGTAGTGTATATAAAATGCCTGTTTCTGTCACTTTCTCAAGTCCTTCATATTAATATTAAATTCCTTTGTACTTTCATGGTATTTTATATATATGCTCAGTGCCTATTTCTCCTGTAATTTTATCATCTTGATTCCAACATCATCTCTTTGGCATCTCCCTTATCATTAATACATGCCTGTAACTTTATATGTAATATATCAAGATATATGAGAAATAAAGCTACAGGCATATATTAATCCTCTGTGAAGAAGACCTGTCACAAAGACATAGTTTTGATTTCTCTGCCAATTTTTGACCTTAGCCGTCCAGTGGTTCCTCACCAGCCCATCAGGTTGGTGGCTTCCTGCTTTGATGAGTTTCGGGAATGCCTTGGTATTGCTGGTGTAGCTCTGCAATTTTCTGCTCACATTTCCTCTTGTGTCTCCTTATTTCCATCTTTCATTTCACATGTCATAAATGATGCTTCCTCCTACAGTTTGTGAGGGGTGAGTTTTCCCTTTGAAGGTTACGTGTTTGCCTCTAGTAACCTCTTCAATCAAACCAGTAGTGAAATGGGTTATTTTTTACATTTTTTCTTTCTATTCTGTATGGGTTCTTTGCTAATTTTCTGGTTTCTATAAACCTTTTTTGCTTGGTAGAAGGCTTTCTGGTAAATCTTGGTGGTTTAGTTTCCCTGCTTTTATTTTAAGGCATTTTGACCCACATAATTTTTCTGAAGTTTGAAGCTGGCAGTTAGTGTTTGGAATTCCAGGTGTACAACACATGCCCGTTTCCAAAGGGGTACTCTCTGGGGAGTATTCACACACATTTGTGTGTTTGTGTCTGCTTAGCTAGCTTGTGTGCTTGTAGGAGTTTCCAGGCACAACCAGAGAAAGCTGGTGGAGCTTGTGAACTGAGCCAGGGGGTAGTTCTGGATTTTTTTCCTCCCCTTTTGAAATCTAAAGTAACACAATGCAGGCAGCTGTGCTGATGCTTTTAAGTTTTTGGCTTAGATTCAAAGGAAGTGCTTTCCATTAGAGCATCCCCTGCCCAATAGACAGATATCACGGTTGGAGCCAACATCTCCATTTTATGGCGTTCCCCAGCCAGGCTTTCTGCTTCATTTCCTCTCCTCCGTGCTTCAGTGATCACCACCTTGTGTCATCTTTCTGCTACTGCACCGTCTTTCCTCGTTGGGTTTTAATGTCCCTGGCAGGAATCTGTTCCAGCCCAGAAAGAAAGACCAGAGCAGCTCTGGGCAAGTTACGTGTATTTTTCATTTCCGTGTGCTCACATAAGTCAGCTGCGTGTTGGAATATATTTCCTTTCACTTCTCCTCCCTCAGCACACGCAAAAAAGTGTTCCTTCTGCAATTATTTTAACAAACTTTTTGTTTGTGGGGGATGGAATAAACCAAAGTCACACTGAAAGTGCTGACCCAAAGCAAGGTCAGGTTTTGTTCCAGAAAATCAAAACAGATCTGTAAGATTGCAGCTGAGAAAAAGTTTCTTCACTGGTTATTAGATAAAAAATGTTTTGCCCTAAAGGGAAATGAAGACAGATTAAGAACACCAATGTCCTGATAGGAAGTTATTTACCTTGAGCTAATATGGCATAGCATATACCATTTTCCTGTGGTGAATAATCAGGATAGGCAAAGAAGACAATGGTAGTCTTTCTATTTCTGTACCCTAGAAATCTGTGCAGGAAGGTGTCCTCCTTGTATAAGTCTGGAGCCAGCTTTGTCCTGCTTCATGTTAAAACCAAAGCGAAAATGGTCCCAGGCTGGTGCTTTGGTTGCTGTAATTATGACAAAGGTGGCATTGACACACTGTACAATTCTTTATTCTTCATAGTATTAAATAAAGGCCTCTCTGTATTTCTATATCTGAAGAAATAACATGCATTCCTAGTTGTAATTAATTACTAGAAAAATGTAGGTAAGATAACAGTAACAGGACCTGGCCAACCATGCTAAAGAACTGGACACCAATTTCATTAATTACAGAAAAGAATGTAATAAAATTCAAAAATATAATAGTAATAATAATACAATATTATAATGTAATAAAAATGTTAATCCACAGTGCCAAATGTCTAAGGTCATACTCCTGGAGAAAACTTGCTTTCACTGGCTCAGAGCCCCATCTGCTTTTATTGATTTTAGTGCCTTTAAAATTAGTCTTTTTTTGCTTAGGCCTTGACACTGCATTTGGGGAACCTATACTTGATTTTTGTTTCTAAATTAATCTCTCTGTTTCAGTTCTCCCATATGTGAAGTTAAAGAATAATGAATACTTTACTCCCTACCAACATTACAAGCACAGTTAATCTTCACAATAACCTTGTAAACATTATATAAAGGCCTGAATATTGCCAGCAATATTACTATGCTTTATTAGTTATTTGCCTGGTTCATTCTATAAATAAATGTGTACTGTTCGATGATGAGTAGTTAGCAGTTGATAATTAAAAAAAAAAAGCACCAAGAAAAAAAAGATTGTTCATTTAAATATCTCCTTTTATTTTAAAATGCACCTACTAAAAATTATTGCAAATTAATGTCATGCCCTGCTTCAATTTGAATAAATCTAGTTTTATTAAAGATAATATTAAACAGTACAAGGTTGTTTCTGATATCTTAAAGAACTCAAATGAACTGCCTCATGAAAATGTGTTAAATTGAATTATGACAGTAGTAGTCCCTTCTGCAGGTAAAGAGCATATTTCCTCATTTATGTGTATTCAGTTGATTTTGGTTTATAAACACTTCATAAAGAGCTGAAAAACAATAATGACAAAAATGTTTTCTATCTTAAACTGTATGTAAAAAGCAGCTGAAGAAAATCTTGAAAGACATGTTTACTAAAAACAGTTCAGTTTTGTCTTATCAGATGGTTCTTCTCTGTTTAATACATCTGTTTAAAATGCAAATCAATCCTTGATAAAGTTCTATTCCCCTCAAACACACAACACATTCAGTATATTTCTTTAAAATGTGTAGTGTTCTGGTACATATTAATATTCTTCTTGCTATAAATTATAGTCAGAGATTAAAACAATAACGTCTAGGAACATGATATAATAATTTTTGAACATAGTAGTCTATATGTGCATGATTTGAATAAATGTATGTTTAGTTTTGGTTTTACTTTATAATTATATTGATCTGAGCTAGGAAAAAAATAGATAAACATTTTAGGGACTGTTTGTTGCATTGTCTTATAGATTCACTTTTTTTTACAAAGTTAAAAAGAAATACAAACTCAGAAAATATTAAAACTCAGCTGTTTAAATGAAGATCTTTCTGTTCAAAGTAAAAAATGAAAATCAAAGTTCACAAACTTTCCCGTGAACTTTAATGAGTAAAATGTACCCTTAGATTTTAATTTAACTCATCTGATAGTATATAGCACATACAGATCTTTGTGACTAGGAGTCACAGAGGGCACCAGCATTGTCCAAGTCTCTCTTTGTCCACATGATCTGTTTTGTTCATAATGTCACTACTTTATCCATCCAGTGTCGCTGGATGTTCACTTTATCTGCATACCTGGAGAGAGAGGTATGTTAAAAGCAAAGGTCAACAGTATTGTGCTTTTTCTGCAGCATTGTAGGTTGCTGTACCTTGTTACTATTCTGTTGGTTGGTAGATTACCTCCTTGCCTTCCCTGTGTCACTTGTGTGTTTTATTCCAGCCACAGCAGAAACAGCAGAGCTGAAGAAATGAGTAGCAACTAGGCTGAACTTTTCAGTAATGTAGCAGTGTATAATAACAGCATGTAACCACAGCCTTGCCATCAACACCCAGAAGTGAATGTGTAATTCTCCATACTGGAATTATGCTAACCTCATAGTTTACATTTTGCTGTTTGATTTTTCAAGAGGATGATTCTGCAGGGCATGACTTTTTTACGGAAAACTTCTGTCATTTCAATGTGTTCTATAGGCTCTTCTGTTTTTTTTTTTGTTTTTTTTTTTTTTTTTTTAAATTGGATAGACTTAAATGGATAATCTTTGGGGGAGTTGATATGAATTAGAATTTCACATTTCAGTCACAGTATGGTTTTGTCACACCTGTTTGTGCATCTACCCTGATTAATATTCAGCTGATGTCATTCTGATGTAACTTGATTTGAAGCCGAAGTCCTGAGCTCATCAGAAAGAGCTTCTAGTGGCAAATGAGAATGCTGACACTCCAGAAATGCTTTAGAAGGCTTTAAAAACCATGTGAAGTGGCTTTTCTCTGTGTATTCGAGAAGTTAAAGCAAAAGCCAACTATTTAAAATGAAAAATTGCTAGCCCTCAGACAATACAATGTGTCTGTCATAATGAGCTCACAAAGAAACTATATTAATTTTTAATAATCAAGGACATAGCTGATACCATGTGGAGAACTTCAAAACCGGGCATTTAAAAAAAATAATATTATGTTGATGTATCAACAACAATACTTCAAACTTCAGATAATGTTGATATTCACTGATAGGCCTAAGCTTTCAAAACATTATTCCCTCTAGGAGCTGACTTTCAAATAGTTAATACTGACCTCTGTATATTTCTAGAAGTTTAATTTTGAATTATTGCTTACTCTCCCTGTTCTTTTGTAGCTCTAACTTGGAACCTGTCACAGTGGAGATGTGCTTTTGATACAGATACATTGTTCTGATAAGTCTTGTAACTTCTGCCAGTGCTTTGCACTGAGCTATATTATTGTAGTTTGTCATCTCTGTGAGAAGCAAACTGGACACCTGCAGGTTATTAGAGATGAAGAAAAGGAAGGTGTCCTGCTGCCATGCATTCAGTTGGTGTTCTTACTGCCTTCCCATTGCCTACCTGGAGTTACATAGAGCATCTGCATAAACACACACCAACATTCATTAGCCTTGTTTGGCGAACTGCTGTCATTTCTGCTGCAACTGTGTCTTAGTGCAGTGTGTTTCAGAATCCAAAACATGCAATAAACATACTATAAATTATCAAAAGGCAACATTTGGATTTTTCCTAGTCTGCATATGGCTTTGGGAATTCTGTAGCTGATTTAAGTGGATTCTGTTTATACTGCATGGAGTTCACTTCAATGTGAAAAAGGACTTGAAAAGGTACTTTTAGAAGAGGTTAAAAAATATTAATGAATATGATAGACATTTCAGAAGAAGTTTATTACTTCTCAAAGTTTATTACAGCTCAAACTGAGCTGCTCCTCAGTTTGAGTGGCAGAGAGAATTGTCATGTCCTGCTGGTCAGCCATCCTGTACAGACCGGCCTCATAGTTTTCTAGTAACCTCTTAAAGCTACTGCTTCTGCTTTGGCTTTCTGCTTTGGAAAGAAGGTTTTTGGAGGGGGGAAACAGCAGTTAGTGGTGTGCGTTACATGAGAGTTCTGAGTAACTCTGTTACAGGCAGAATGCAAATAAGAAAACCCATTGGACTCATCTGACAGTGCATATTTTCTGGAAGCTGTCATCTTTTGTAGCATTTTTTCCTCTCTGTAAGAAACAAGGAAAAATATTTGTAGTCTTAAGGTGTAGTTATCTACAAATAACAGCCTAATTTTATTTTTTCTGAGGCAACTGAGGGTAGAAAATGTTTTTAGGGAAAAAGGCTCTGAGACTTATTTGAACAGCTTTAAACAATTTAATGCTTTGCATGTTGTAGCACAGTTGTTTTCTGCCTATAGTTGGTAGTGTTTTGCAGACCAGAATTTCTGAGTTGTGATGTTAGAGAATGTCTAAGAGATCTCTTCAGTACATTCTGTATGCAATTTTTCATTGCTTTGTATACAGTGTTTCAAGAAGAATGTAGAATAAAAATGCCAGAACTATTTGATACAGAAGTTAATAAATGAATCCAAAGAAGACTGAGGAATAATATTGACTTAATTGATTGTTCAAGTGAAGCAGATGGAACCTGTAGGTAACATGTAGCTTTTTCAGGTAGAGCTTTAAGACAGTCCTCCCACTAAACTGAAACCTGACAGAAGCCCTTGCATGTGATTCTTGGTAGAGTCTGGGTAGGAATATGCCTTCAGCATGTCTTGCAGAGCTTTGTTCACTCCAAGGGAAGAGACGTGGCAGTGACTGAATGAATGTAGAAGATGGATTTTTATAGTTCATGTGCAGTGGAGTAGAGGGTGAGGGGGGAGTCTTGATAAGCCAGACTATATGGGAGTACTTCATATGTGTGGTATCTGGTGACATGAAACACAAAATTAAAACAAATAGATGCTGGTGCTTGTGCAGCATTCTTTCTCAGGAGACATCCCTCTGCTTTATACTTCCTCTTCCCTTCTCCTTCTGTCTCTGTAAATTTTGGGTTCTTTTTCTATATTCTGGCAGAGAAGGGTAGATAAGTGTCCTTGGCTTAGAAGGCTCTTGGGGAAAAGAGATGTATTTTTGTATTATCTTAAGCTGAAAGGGGAAATGAATGTCATCTGTCACTTTTTGGGCAAGTTCTCCAACCACAAGGACACGTGCAGCCAAGCATTGCCGGAGTAATGTGGGTAGATGCCTAAGTGTGCAGAAAAGATGTGATTTCAGGCATTCTTTCTCTTCAGGATTTCCTTCAGGCAGATTTGGACTGATGGGACTCTAGGTGTTGTAAATACTTATTTTGTGTTAGCTCTCCCTAAGTAGTGTACAGAGCTTGCCCCAGCATGGTCATCTGAGTCCGTGTGTATTAGCCAGGATGAAGCATTTGGTTCCACAGTGTGGAGCTCTGCTGCACTAGGCAATAGGAAAAAAGTTTAGAGAAGTAAGAATTAAGTAGCTCCAGGAGCTAGACTGACTTTTCTTGTACAATGCATTTGGATTCAGTTCGCTAATGGTTATTCCTCACATTTCACATGCAAGTGGTGACAAATGACTTTGCTATCTTTTTAGGTTTGAGGCTTATATACAGTGGTTTGAACTGCAGTTTTTGCTTTCTTAATCTCTCTATTAGTCTAGAGGAAGCAAAAGTAGGGAAGGAGATTGGGTTGGTAAATTGCCATTGCTTTTCCATTTCTCCTAGGTGTAAAAAGTGAAGACTAAAAACATCTTTTGTGCAGCTGTATTGCTGTATAGCTGGGGATGAATTGTGGAAAGTGAATTTACAGGAAGGAGATTCTTTCTCAAATTAAGCGCATTCTTTTATTTAACTGTTGTGGTTAGTGTATATTTACTGGTTTATTTTCTTTAAAAGTATTAGGTTCCAGGAAGACTTTAGACAAAGTTAATATTAATGAGTAATTTTAAAAGAAAAGTTTAATTATTAATAACACCTCAGAAAGTCAGTAATGTACTGGAACAAAAACGGTAGCTTCCTGAAACAAGATTGTTGGAGTAAGGCTCTTCAATCAGTGATTTCCAACAGTATCCCGGAAAACAATTTAGTAGAGTGCTCTGTTCAACATCTGGCTTTCCCATTTTTAAAACCTCTGTTTTTTCTGTTCCACACTTTTTAAAAAAGGTGCTTCTGTTTTAAGTAGAGACATGTTCTTGTCAAGATGAAACATAAAAAATGGTTGCATTTCTGTTTGATTCTATATGTTCTGATAAGTTTTCTTAATTACTACATTGTTATTTTTAGCTAAGTTCATCCTTACACTTTCCTTATTTAAACTTCCTTTTCACAGGATTCTAATTTTATCTTGAATTTTTTGTAGCATATTCCTCCTTACATGTTCAAACCTAAGTTGAAAGATAAAAAGGTTGATGTTTTCAATCTTTTTTGCATTCACCGATATCAGTTTACCTCAGCTCTTCCAACTTTTAAAGGCTTATTTTTTTCTTAATAATGTAAACAGAAGACCTAGTTGGGATTAAAGTATATGAAACAATTGTACTGACAGTTGTGTTTTTCCCCTGCAAACAGTGCAAAAACATCAGGGCAGAGGAAAGGAGAAGTTTTTTCTAAGTGCCTGGATACATTTAACTGTTTTATTTATAAAGTTTGGGAGCAGCAGATTAATCTCAGAACTGTGGAGTTTAGAAAGATCAATTCTTGTTCTTTGCAATGCTGGAGTTTGTGCTGACCTGTCAGCCCCTTGGGCTCCTGCTCCCACAGAGCGGCTGGGACAGAGGAGGGCGGTGCCTCAGCCTCCACACACAACGACATATGGTGTGTGGGACATCATCAAAATACATGAGAAGCAAGTGAAATTTCCAACACCTGTCTTCTGTTGTGTGTCCATGTAATTTCAGTTATGGTATTTTTGTCAATGATGATTTTTTTTAGAAAATATTCATGTGTATTTAATCTGACAGTTATTTATGAAAGAAAACTAAGAAAAAACCCACCAACCAACCAACAACAGATTTTGCTACTGGCTATCATAATAAATATGATACTTTTTGTCCTTGTGCAAGTAGATTACAGGAAGGTTTGAAACAAGGGCCTTTCATTAGCTCTCATCATGGCTCTGTCTTGATGGAGTTAATGGAATAGTGGGAAAAGTAACAAAAGCAATTTGTTGGTGTGTTTGCCAAAAGTACAGCTATTTTTAAAGTAATGTTTGAATGTGCATTGGATTTCCTAGAACCTCCTCCTATTTTGAGTAGAAGCACCAGATTAGAACTGTGGTTTTATGCAGGACAGTCAAATATATGGATTTGACCTGCCAACTTAAATGCTGACTGGGTGAGTCTTTTTTTCTTTTCTATTGGGATTGTGTTTCGTGTCTGATAGTGAAGAAATACCATCGTGCAATCTATGCTAATTCATTTGTAAGGCAAAAAACCCAAAAAAATGTCACCCTGACAGATTGAGTGGTTTGTATCCATGTTCAATAATAAAATGTTAGAACTGAACAGAAACACAAATAGCAGTGAGTAAGGATTCCTTGCCTTAGAATTCACCACACGTTCCTTAAGGCCATGTATTTTGTAGAACAACCCTTTTCTCAACTTCTGCTTTGTGGCTTTGCATGTTGAAGGGACTTATTAACTCAAGATCTGAAACATAAAAATGTGTGGTACTGGAGAGGCCTGGAGTACCTGTTGGACAACCGGCACTGGCACACATCTCTGAGTGGCGTTTGTTAGAGTCCTGGCTGGCAGGCCAGCAGTAGAGGTGTCTGCTGCTTTTAAGTGTGAAACCTTTTGTGTGCATGGATGTAGCCAGGCAGATTGCTGTTAGGAGCATGTGGAAATTAGAATATTTTTTCTAATTTTCAAGCATCTTGGCATATCAGGCATCTATCCTCATATGTCAGGCAGGTTAGAACAGGGTGCCAATAATGCTGGGGTTGCAGGGCGGATCCCTGTACGGGCCCTTCACTTAAGAGTTGGACTCAATGATCCTTGTGGGTCCCTTCCAACTCAGAATGTCCAATGATTTTGTAAATCATACTTCTGAGGTATAACTCACAGAAATGCAGAGCCAGATTTCTTGTAATATTAATTTATTCACATTTCTCATATATATATGTGTGTGTTTGTTTTGGTTATGTTCTTCTCACTTGAAGACAGATGAAACTGGACCAGCCTTTGCTCTAAATTGGAGGAGCCTGAAAGCCTTTTGCTGAACACCTGCTTGGCTGTACCTCCATTGGCCACGAGGGTGGATAAGTCTGAGAGTGGATTTAAAGTTCAGCTTTGGTTGTGCCTGGCAGTGAGTCATCTCCTAGATGACTGCTGTGCCACATCTAGGAGAAGGTGCCTCTGTCTTGATGGGGTGCCTGGGCTGCTCCTCCCACTGGCTTTTTCCAGCTGACATGAACCACTGGAGCACTGCACAGCAGCTGGAATGGGATTGGCAACGGAAGTCTCAAAAGTCTTGTTTGCTCTTCTGTAAGAGCCTATGCAAACGCCATAATGTGCATTAGGAGTAAATAATGTCACACTAGAGAGGTTTAGTGCTGACTGTGGAGTTAAATCTAGAACAGTTTTGTTAGGAGATGAGTGTGAATGAAAACTTGACAGCATAACAGCAGTACTTCAGTTTCACTGCAGACAGCTTTAGGTGTGGTTTGAGATCGGAAAAAACTCGTGGAAATTTGAGTTCAGCAGTGGCGGTGGGCCTCTTACATTGCTGCAAATTTTAATCTCCGCTGGTGCCTGCTGAGTAGCCGAGGGAGGGAGGGAGGGAGGGAAGGAGGGAAGGCGGAGCGGCGGCGGCCGCCGTCCCCGCTAGATGGCGGCCGTGCCCTCCCAGCTCCGGCGCCCGCGGAGCTCCCGCCTGGGCCGGCCGCCCCTGGTGCGTCCTCGGCGCTGGGGCGCGCGCGATCGGCTGCGCGTCGGCGCCTGCAGCCTGCGCCTTTTTCGTGACGAGTGTGACTGGATGTAAGCGTCTGGTTTCTCTGGTTTGTTAGCATTTTAGAAAGTGAAGGTCGAAACTCCGTTGCAACTGGAATTTTCTCGGTATCTTCCAAGAAGAAGAAAGTTTTATAAAACAATTAACAACTAGATGATTTGTTAGCCATTGTGGTCGTTTGGCCACGAGAAAATGTGCAGTGGAAGAGATGCCTCTTATTTTTCAGTTGCTTTAGTATGGTTTGGTTTTTTGCAGTATCCATTATTTTTAATTCTCTCTAAGGTAAATTTGTGAGGGTTTTGAGTTTTTTGTTCCATAGCAGTTTCAGCTCATTAAAAAAAAAAAAAAAATTCAAAAGTTAGCACTTTGTTGTTTTTTTGAGGGAGGGATGGGGTTAATGTGAAGGACCTATTCCTGAATTAAATAGACCATTTCTTTGAAGACCAGGTCTTGAGGATGTCAGAATTTCTGCTACTAACTTCCGTGTTCTGTTAAAGTAAATTTTTAGTCTTACAGTGGCAGACTGTAAGTGCAAATTCTTTGAGATGCATGGAGCAGCCACTTGTTTGAACAGCATGAGTTTATTTTCAGTGTTTGTTTTTTACTGCCAGAATTTCACTATTCAGATTTCTTACTCTGAATATAATTCCGACCCTACTTAATTGAAAATTAATACAGAAACATTTGTAGAGGAAAGTTTTGGAGAACATATTTATTTTAGTGTGCACATACATTGTATAATTGAGTAGATTTGGGAAAAGGTACAAAAGCAGATAACAATAGGCAGAAGTGTTTATAGTACTCTAACTGATTTTTGAAGAAAATACAGCAGCAAAAGTATTTAGGTGTGTAAAGTAGTCTAAACTGTCTGGAATTTGTAAAGACAGGGCACATGCTGAGCATTACTTAGTATGTTTGTGTTGTTGATGGTGCAAGAGATTATTTTTTAATTACAGTATTAGAAGAGTTGAATACCATCCTAGGTACGAATTCCTTATAGGGATTATTGATCATAATATAATATACTGTTGTGCTTGCGTGAAATTTATAGTTGAACAACCCAGTGCAATAGCAGATGCTGTGCAACTTGCAAACAGAGCTTTAATCTGTGCAGTATCTCTGCAGAGTAGAATGTCATGCTTTGAAATGTGTGCAGTATGTGATTGGCTGTAGACTTTGTGAGAGGAACCCACTTGCCTGGTTATTTGTCCCAGTCTCTTGATACTTACACTAAATTGTGATTAAAGTAACTTCAGCTGTATGACATCAAACAGCTTTTTCACTGCAACACCGCCATCTCTTTCAACTTAAAGGTTGTAAGCTCCTTCCTACTTACCTGCAGTCCATTTTGCTCTTCCTGTTAAACTGTTAAAATTTTAGTAAGCATTAGCACTTTACAAATTCTCTTTTTCATGATGCTGTTCCTTGTCTTTCGGTTTCTATGTGAAACACAGGTAGCAGTTATAAATGATGTGGGAGCACAGCCCCCAGCTGTATATCTGAAGTTTAGGCAGTGTAGTCTGAGTTTAAGGCTAACCAAGCCTCTCCACATCCTTAGTCATATTTCTGCATCCTAATATGTCATTTGCAGCTAATTCCCACTAGCTGTGCAGAGTTGTCAGGTATTTGAATTTTTATAATAGATGTGTCATTTCAGCCCTCAGCTCTTCACCCTGTAGTACTGAGGAACTCTGGTCATTCTGCAGGAGCTCCTTGCAAATCCCTGAATCACTCTCTCCTGAGACGCTGTTAGCATCACCGCGGTGTGTCTCCCTGGCTCCGCTTGCCATTGCACAGCAGAGCAGGCAGCTTTTCTTCAGCCTCAGCCTGCCATGCCACGTGCCAGCCGTGCTGCTGTCAGCAGCAGGGAGAGCCCTTGGAGCCTCAGGCTCCGGTGTTGTCAGGGGACACGGCTTTGAACGGGAAGGGCTGAGGTGGAAGAGGATTGCTGAGGAGCAGGTGATGGGCAGGTGCTAACCTGGGTGTCTCAGAGCCCACCCTGGGCACGCTCTCTAGCTCCTGATCCCGGAGTCCTGGCTCGGCTGTTGAACAGGAGGAGAGGCTCAGGCACCAGCAGGCGGCTCAGCCGAGCCGGTTGCTCTCAGCTGGCAGCGCCAGGCGCTCCCAAGTGATGAGGTGGCACTTGCAAGCCAGACTGGAGTCCTTCTGTAAATAGTACTGGTAGCAGTGCTGCAGAGGGGAGCGATTTATGAAGAGAGAGTGTCTGCAGTTTTAAATGAAGTGTTACAACAGCTGCACAGACCCAGATTTTAAGGTTCTGTGTTCCAGTTTTAAATGTTACAGTCCCTCTAATTTTGGATTATTTTGACTAGGCACAGCTGTTAAACCTTTCTCTCTTCCCTCTCCTCTCCCCAAAGAACATAAGCCTCTAAAAGTCTATGGTTATCTGTTGTAATATGAGCCTTGCTGGCTATCACATATTGAATGAATGTTATTAACTACCTGGTGATTAATTTGGAAGAGAGAATGGAGAGTAACTTGGAACAGGACAGTGACTAAATAGAAAGACAATACCTTAACTTGTAGCAGGAGATTTTTCTAAATAATGTGCCTAAAAATACACATTTATTAAGAAATTCTTTAACTTGGTTTGTTTTGGGAATCATATCTATATAGGTCACATCTGAAAATCTTACAAAAAGCTTTTACAGGTGTTTCTTCAGAAGGCACTTTACTCTTGTTGCCTACACTGGCTGGTCTATTACAGTTGCCTTCCTAGGATGTTGAGTTAATCGATGCCTTTGAGAAGTAAGATCACCTCACCTGTGTAACAACAGGCCAGTTAAATTACTAAGAGCACATAATAAATGTTTTTGTAGTTTTGTTAATGTCAACTAAAATAACTCACTGTTACTAATTTAATCTCCTGAAGTAAAATATGGGGTATTTTCTACATCTGAATGTCTTTTGCAAAATGTCACAAAAAACCAGATCAGGGTAAACAACAAAAACTTGAACCACATCACAAAATGCAAGTTGTGGCATTAAACAAACCCTACAAAACATGGATTGCGAATTTGCCAGTTCATAATGAGTTAAGTAAATTGATAAAATCCTGTTTTGGGATCTGTTTTTTGCTTTTAATGTGTGATGGTAATTTTCCAGCAGTCTAGTTTTAATGAAAACATTTACTTATGTAAATGAGGGTTTCAATTTGTTTGTGTTGACAATATTATTTATTTTCAAAGGGAAAAATCCTTCCTTTCTTTACCACCTACTTTCAGAAATCTTTTGGAATGTACCAAGGAAATGTCATCCCTCCTTTGACATTCACGTTTTGTTTGGGTTTTTTCTTTTATTTTAGTTTCTATGAAGTAATGTAAACTCTAGCTTAATTTGATCTGGCATCCCTGCAGTCGAACATTTGTAAGTATCTTGTATTGTGGCCCATCTGGGTTGTCATAGAAACCGGAGACCTCCATCCTCCTCATTGTTGTTGAAAATGGAATGCAAACAGGGCATCAAAGTGACATTTTTTATAGTACAAGTGAGAGCCCTGTGAAGATCCAAACAGAAAGGTTTTTTACTGGACTTGTGCCCCTGTGGCTTGTTGTAGCAGTTGTTACAGTACACCCTGTTTTCTCTTGAATATCTAGCAGCTGGGCAATAGAAAAAAGTGTGAGCATCGTGAAAAAGCCAAGCTTGTGTGGTAATCTTGTCCACAGCTTTTTCCTCTCTATCTTTCCTTGATGTATTTGTCTTGGACTGGACTGTTAACTAGTGAGGAGATCAGAGCATGTTACTGCAAATCATTTGCGCTGCGAGGGGCTGAAAGAACCAATTATGTAGCATGTCCATGTGGTTTAATGTTTCTCTGCACTGATCTTCTATCCTCTTACAGGAAAAAACAGCCAAATACTTCTGGCAAATGTGTTGAAAGTTTGCACTTGCAAAATAGTAGAAATGCCAAGTGATCATTCTTCAAATCTGTATGCATTTAACAGATATAATTGCAGAATCACACACGGCTTCCCTTCCCCCACGAACGCTCCAGCTGTGTACTCAGCAGTTCTGCCGGCTTGCTGCTGAATGGTCCTGTCTCCTCCCCAGGACAAAGAACCTTTGAAATCGCTGCTGAATACTCGCCAGTGCTGCCAATTGTACATGATTGTGGATTTCCAAAATAGGTTGAGAAATAATTTTCTAAATAGTGACTTGCTCATCGACTGAGAGACAGGCTCTGTCAGCACAAAGGGGGCACAGGAACAGTTTGGTTTTGTGTGTGGGAGAAAAAGCTTAGTACAGTCTGTTCATGCTGAGCATGCTGTTGCTGGCCTGAAAGCAGCTGCCTCTATAGCCTCTGCTGCTGGTGCAGTTTCTTGAGCAATGTGGGTCACTGGGCAGGCTTCTGATCTTCTCTAAATTGATTAAGAAAATGAGATTCTGCCCTGTGCAAAAGATGAATCCTCTAGTTCAGAGAGCTATGCAGTATGAGAATCTGTGCTGCAAGAGTTAAAGGCTTGGAGCAAAACCCCCTCTTTCGTCATTGCTCTGGCAAATTGGAAGAGGAAGATGAGAAATGTGGAGGCAGAGTGCTACAATCCTGCATTATTTGTATAGCTCATAATAAATACATTCGAAAAGCAGAGTAGGAAAAGGCCTCTGAATTATTATTACTGTTTACATAGTGCTAGTATATGTTAAATATTTCAAAAGATCTTTGCAAACTAGGTTTTCGGCCTACAGAGCAGTGTGTGCTAATCATACAACCTAACAGCAAGGAAGCAAAATAGGAAAAACCATTAAGAATGTGGGTCTGTGGGGTTAAATCAAACATGGTTTACCGCTCAGTTCTTGCTTATGTATATATGAAATATACATGAAATAAGGACTTTTTTCTTCAATGAAAATACATTGAAAAAAATCTCAAAGTATTCCCTGCACTACTACTTGTGTCACCTCACACTTCCCTCTGGGCATAGGCCTGACATATCAGTGAGAAGGGACTTTAAAAGGGATTAGTATGACTGAAGTGTGCCCTTTTTTTCAAGTCATTCTGATAAAATGCTTTTTTCTACAAACCCTCCGTGGCAGTGAGAAAGAACTAATTTTTGCTTGTCCGACTTCACTACTTTGCAGTTCACTTTATGTTGTCTATGAATGCTCTTTGCTTGTGAGAACCTGTTTTTTCTTACTCTTTTCTGTGTTTCTTGATATTGTTTTTTGGTATTGTTCTTTTGTTTCCTTCTGAGCTTCCTCAAAATCAGTGATAACTTGGCTGTCTTCCTGTGCAAACTGACAGACATCTTTTGGATTTACTGTGATTTTGATAAAGAATCACAGAATAGCCTGAGTTGGAAGGGACCCAGAAAGATCGTTGAGTCCAGCTCCTAGGTGAATGGTCCATATGGGGATTGAACCTGTGACCTTGGCATTGTTAGCACCATCTTCTAACCAACTCAACACAAACATATTTATATGATGCTCCAAACAATTGCCATGAAAGTCCTACTGGGCTCGTAATTATTACTGGCTATACAGTGCAAAGTCAAGTATTTCTGTTTGCATGTTAATGGGTTGGGATCTTTTTGTTTGGATGGTTTTTGTTTTTTTAATTTCTACAACACCTAGTACACATTGACATTCTTGTTACAATTGGTTGATATTGTCTCAGTTTTTGGTCATGGTGTGTTTTTTTTCAAAGTAAAGGAGGTCAATATTTACTTACATGCACTTGCACGTATTTAGTGATATAATAGTGTGCATGTTTAGGATAGATCTTTTAAAAGCCTCTTTCCTCTGCTTACATCCTGTCTCAACTCCAGATGAATTACAATAGAGGATAGTTTTACCAAAACAAACAAATAATTATGCTCTATTTTCTTGAATATGGGCCCTGTTGAATTTGTTAGAAAACAAACCCTGAAGTTTGTTTCCCCAAAACAGCCCTGCATTTCAGCATCAACTTGGTTTATTCAGAGGTAGTGTGAGGGAAAATGTTTCCTCAGTTGTTTCTTTCATCTAGTAGCCCCTCAACCTCAAATCCCACAGAACCTGCTCCCTAATATTGAAGCTCCTTTCAGCTTCTCATTTTGTGGAGCTTATCTGAGAAAGAGGGTTATGTGGGGGCTTATTTTTATGAACAGGAGTTTAAAAGGATAAACATTACATGTATAAAACTTTAATTAAACTCTTGTTGCAAAGACAGCACAGCTTTAAGGTAGTTTTCTGGGTTAATAGTAGAGCTTGAGATCCCAGTATGAACAAAGCTACCAGACCTGAGGACACAAAGCATGATAGCTTGCTGTAACAACCTGTGCTTCAGTTGCTAGGTTTCTGTAATCTCTCAGTCCTTCTCAACAGTGCAACATGTACTTCTTAAAAAAAAAAAAAATCCCTCTGTGTGAGACCATGTGGAGGCAAACTACTACTGTTTTGTGATTTACAGCTATTAGAGACAGATGTGGTAGGTGTTTTTAGAGAAACATGGGAGAGTCCCAATGATGCTGTTTCTTAGAAGTCTGTGGGTTTTGAGCTAATGCTTCCAAACAGATTCACAACTGAATTGTCATGCAAGAAATGCTGAGTGAATGTCAATGAAATAATACTTGTGAGTTTAATTAAGACTGTCTGATACCTCCTAGTGCAGGTTTAGCTCATCAGACCAGTTTGTAGAATGAAATGTGTTTATCCGGTTATACATTGCATGTTCTCTGCAGTAAGTAGCAAGTCAAACATATGGTGTGAAAAAGATCTTGCACTTCATTATGTGATGAAAATATGTTTAATGTTTTTGTTTAATCTTTTTTTAAAAAAAACCCTAATTTGCCTTTTAAATCTAATACGGGCCTGAAGTGGCACAGAAGAAATCTTGGACTTCCCTAAAACCACTTATATTATATTGTTGAGAATTACATAAAGAGGAATCACAGGAGAGCTTACTTTCTCTTTCTTACCTCTTTGTGCTGGGTTAAAAGATCTATTCACCCACCTCATGGGCCCCCCAAATGTTCAAGAAATCTTCTCCACTGACATACTATAAAAGGAAGGTACTTGGATTATTTTTGAGAGGTCTTCTGTACAAAGAGAATAATAAGACAGTGTAGAGCAAAATAATTCCTTTTGAAATATTTTCTAAGAGGTGTTGGGAAAATAACAAACATTACCAAAAAGTTCAAAAGAGGTGCATTTCTCAGGTGATTAGTTAAAAAAGTCTTCATCAGCTGCAATGTTGCGTTCTTCAAAGGTGAGCATAGCCCACTTGTCAGAAAACAGTATTCCAGATGGGGTTAGCAGTGATGGCTGGCTGCTCCAGGAAGTGGAAGCACTTCTGCAGTACTCTATTCTGAAAGCAGTTTCAACACTAGATGCTTACAGCCAAGAATTTTGGAGCTTTAAGTCATGATTCTAGCACATACTTCAAAAAATATGAGAGCACAAGTTACAGAGGCGCTGGTTACAATTGATGAGTAAAAATCTTTTTTACAGAAGTAAGAGCTATGTGTGGCACAGAAATGTCGTTCTGCTTTCCTTCAGTGCTATCCTAGTCTGACAAATTTTAATCCTAGCTCAAACAAGATTTCATTGCATTATAGCATTGAAGCACTGTGGATAGATTTTTACAGAACAGGAGATAGGGATGCTGTAGTTAAATTTTTTCAATGTCCTAATTGTGTTTGTTTCAAATTTATTAGGTTTAAGAGTGATCTTTAGTAGAGAAATTATATCCAACAGAATTAATCTTGCACTTTGTTGATATCAGATGTATCCCAACAAGATCATTCATTATTCTTCCAAAAAATTGTTGTTAAAAAGATCCTTGTGTTCACACTTTGAGCAAGTTTGTCTTAGAGGTAAGAACTAACTGTCCTCTGTCTCTTCAGCTTTCCTGAAGCAAACTCAGTGGCCTGACAGTTTTAGATTCATTGTGGTTGATCACATCCACAAATTCTGAATTTCTGTCATAATATTACAGGCTTAGATGGCACAAGTTGAATTGCATTAAAGGCTGAATTGGCTTCTTTGGACTAACTTTAAGAAAATTGGAGAAAGGAGATCCAAAATCTATTATAGATGTAGAATGTGAGTCTAATGGTCTTTAATGATCGCCCTTGTAAACCGAGTCTCTTCAGGTTACTTTCAGGTGGATTCAGTAGCAGCATTTACCTTCCTGTTGAAAGAGAAGAACCACCTCTCTTCTCTTTGTACTGGAGGGGATCTTTGACAGCATGCATCAGAACTCTGAAATAAAATTCCTGAACCATTCTGAACAAGGACTTGAAGGGGCTGGATTCATTGCTTGGCTTTTAGCACAAACAGATTTTGTTTCAGGCACTTCAAACTTACCAAGTCTTAGAAAACAGCAGTCATTTTGAAATATTAGCTGAAGGTTGGGAAACCTACAGTAGAAGTAAGTTATATTTATTTATGGAGATACATGCATACACAAGTATCAAAATATGTTAAAAAAAGGAGAGGCATGGGAAAGGATCATGGAGCTAACAGCAAGAAAAATATTGCCATCACTCATTTATCTAGACCAGTTCCATATACCACTTTATGTTGTGAAATTATTTGAAACAGTTAAAAAATTCAAGGGGTTGTATAAAATGTCATTCAAAAGTGCAGAGTTTGTAATGTTTCATTTATTTTTAAAATAATTTGGATTCTATTCCAGATTGTTTACAATCCCTCCTTCCAAATTTGTTTCCCTTTTATCTGTGTAAGCATGTGCTGACACTGTTACTCAGTATACACAAATGCTAATCTACCTTCATGCACATGGAAAATAGCTTTCCTGGCACTGAGTTTAAAACTCTCATAGAATACATTATTAATTGAAGAAGTCTGTCTTTTTAGAAAAGCTTCATTTATGTGGTCACTGTTGAGAAAGGTTATAGAGAAATATAATGCTGTTTGTAAGCAGTGTGGTCTTCAGAACATACAACAAACAACCCCAGATACTGAAAGTGCATTTTAAAAAGATTTAAATTTCAAAAGTAATTTTCCTTCTCTGTACTCTGGTTGCATACACTAACGTGATCTAATTATAATGTAACGACAACTTCTTTTCTATTGCCCTGCATGCCTTAGTGCTCTAAATACGTTTCTCTTGGCAGGTCTTTGCAGTGAGGTGAAAGTGTGATAACTGTTGGGTTCCCCATTGTGAATAATTCCCTAGTTCTGCATTTGGCTTTCTGATAGATCATGTATCTCTGAAGTTCAAGGGGTAGAGTTGTGAGGGAAGTGGGTAAGGTGAGGCTGGTGTCCATGTGTGTATAATTCAGCTGAATCTGACTGCAGCTCAGTAACAGAGCGCCAGCGCAGCTTCTGCGAGGGCTGCCGAGCTGAACTGTTCCTTCAGTTACACGTGCTGGCCTTGCAAATGCTGCCGAGCCTTATCAAACACAGCCAGTTGGTGCTGCTGGTATGAAAGCACAGGGGAGCTCTCATGTGGAAGGTTAATGGAGTGTAATTAGAAAGAAGAATGAACTGCTCGACCACTCTATCTCACTCTACCTGCACTGAGAGTGACAAGTGCTCTGATCTTTTATAAACCCTAGAGCAGAGGTTTAACAGTCTAAAATTATGACAGTATAGCTGTTGAATGAGCAGGCACACTGTGAAGAAGTAGTAAGAACTTATGGGTAGGAATGTTTATGTTCCCTTATGTGGACTCTATTAGTACTTTTTTCATGCAGCATATTGTCCATATACATATACATATGGACAATATGGATCTGTTCTATAGCAGATCTCAAATCCGTTCTCCTGTGAAGTATCCATTGATGTCAGAAAGATCTTTGTGTGCCATTTTGTGCCTTCATCGTGTTTGCATATCACATAACCATTACCTTGCAGGATGAAGTGATGGCACCATCCTAGGGCTCTGTTGCCAAGGCGTTAAGCTTTCATAGAGAAGAGTTCTGGTGGAAGCAAGGACGGTTACTGGGATTTATATTCCAGGAACTAAACAAAATTAGAGATGACATACATAATTTGTGACTGGATACTAGTGCCTGATCTTATGAATTAATTTAGGTACTTTGTATGTCTGTTGAAAACTATCATGTTCTTAAAATGTTTTTTTGTCTTTCATCTATAGCATGTAGTTGTGGGTTGGTTTTGTTTTTGTTTTTTTCCTTTAATGGAATACAGATAAACTTTAATTATGAAACTGCAGCTAGAAAGTAGAGGGAAGACACCTCACATCAGTTCCAAAAGACAAGGAAATTACTGATTTAACTTTCTGCATATTAGAGGCCATTATAGTCTACCCCAGTAATCCTGTCTGATGTCTTTTGATTCAGGGAGAATTGGACAGTTTGGTTTTTATCAAGTGTACTAAATTTTTGTCATCCACATCTTTGTTTTTCAGACAACAGGTGCTGGATTACACTGCCAGATATTCTGAAGGCCCTTACAATGTCAGCAAGTTGATAAGGGAAGATTTGCCCAGCTAGTCCTAACAGGCAATCCCCATTCTGCATTGCAGTGGAAGGGAAAAAAATCTCAGCAAGTCTGACCTGGAGAATTTTTTTTCCCATTCCAAATCCAAAACCGATAAAAATCTAAGTATATAAGGAAGGCATACAATAAAAGGAAGAATAAAAACTTGCTTTGCTTAGCTTTTTTTTTTGCTCTACCTGTGGCCAGTATCTTGTGTTTCAGAAGAGTGTGACAAAAGAACCTTGAGTATATTCTTGTATAACCTTGAGGTTGTTTGTGCCTCTGGACATGTTCATGTTCTAAATAGTAAGACTGTCTTTATGTGGAGTTTCAGTGCTGGAGAAGCATGCTGGGAACAGGGATGGCACTTGCACTGTCCCTCGTAAAAGACAAGAACGAGCAGAGGCTTCCCAAGTCCCAGCTCCCTCTCCCCCTCACATCTACTATACAGTCTGCTCCGAAACTCAGATTAATCATTTCCTTTGGAAAGCTGTATACCCTTTTTCTAGAGACCTTAAACCATGGTAAACCGTTGCCTCTCATATTAGGTTGGTCCAGCATTTAACCATATCTGCATCTTATTTCGAGGTTGAATTTGTCTACCTTCAACTTGCAGATACAGAATAATCATTTTACATTTCTCAGAGAAACTAAAAATCCTCCTGCCATTGGATTTCTTTTCTGTGTATAAATATCTGTACTCAGTGAGTAGTTGCCTCTCAATAAACTGGATATGCGGAGCCTCAGTAAGCTTCACATTACGCAGCGTAGTTTTTTGGATCCTTCATTGTGGTTGTGGTCTTCCTTTAACCTGTTCCAGTACCTCTGCATCCCTCAAGAAAAAGGTATCTTTCCATTCTTTTGGGAAAATGCCTGTTCTTGTGTGTTTTAATTTAAGATGGTGGTAGTTCAGCAAATCTTCAGCTGTTGAGTAGTTTTAGCTATACGTAGTGATGATAAACACAGTTCCTCTCCCCATACCATTTAAATTGGGAGAGCAAGGAAGAACCATGGCTTTGTATTTCAGAGAGTTTGCTTCGGAGAGTCCACAAACCTTGATACAATTGAAGGCCAGCAGTTTGGAACGTCTGCAGTGATTAATTTGATGTTTTCTCCATGAAGCAGGCATTTTTCTTTGTTTTGATTGTCCTTGGCTAACTAGAGAGTATAGGACAGGTATGTTTAGCTGAACAGAACTCCTGTCTTTGATATATGTTCAAATTACTGGGAAGAAGAGAAAAATCTCTCATTTGAGTGGGGTGAAACTGTGACTTTTTGCTCTAATAGCTCATTCTGCTTATGAAGGAGAGATCACCAGTGAACTGTGATGTGATGTTATTAGTGATACGTTTTAATTGAATTGGCACTAAACAGTATTTAATTGACAACAGGGGAAATGCTGGTGTTAGGTTGTGACATTTGTAAAGTAGCTGTGGAAAGGAAATATTAGATGCTGTTACCAAAATCAGAATTATCAATAGGGGGTTTTACGATAGAGTTTGAGCATCCAGATCTTTCTGTTCACAAAAGAATGCGTTTCTGTTCAGTGGTTTAGTAAGACTAGTCATATTGTGTGATATTTCTGACCATGCGTGAGGCACATGAGCATGAACTGTGTGTGTTTCCTTTCGTGAGGAAGAGAGGAGGTGTGATTCAGTCATGAGAATAGCTGTAGGATGCACAAGAACCCTACTGAAGCTGACTAAATTTTAGTCAAGGACTGTGATACTGTGCACATTAAAATGTGCAGTAGTATGTTGTAAAATTACTTTATGACTACCCTTTCCCTTTGAGTTATTCAAAATAGGAGTTACTCAAAACGAGGAGTTACCAGATTAAAAAGTATACTTCTCTTTAGGTTGTTTGTTTCTAAAACATGGAATAAGCTTACTTATTTAAATTGCTCTACTTTCCTTGCTTAATGCAGACAAATTCAGTTTAAAGGATGTCATGTTATGAGGTAAATCAGAGGTAGGAGAAGAGAAACAGTGGGACTGGCCTGGCCGAGGTGTTTAGCTTTAGTAAACAGCTACTGTGTATAGATGCAAATGGCTTTCCCATGGGGGTGGCTGTTCCTGTGTATTCTCCTGCATGAGAATAACAATCCACAGTATTTTTTGTTCTGAGATTTTATATTGCAGGCTTCAGTCTATGACAGATTTTAGAAGACCACGTTACATGCTTCTAGTAAACTAGGTTCAGTTGGAGATCATACAGACTTTTTTTAAAATTAAAGTACAAGACTCTTCTTTAATTTCTGAATTTTTTTTTCATTTTTTAATTTTTCCCTTAAGAATGTTTTGGGTTTTTTTTTTGCTGTGAAACAGACAAATGGGGGTAGAACAATAAGATGGGCAAGATAAAGTTAAAATGAGCACCTTTTCCAGTGTAGTCAGCAGTTTAATTCTTTAATTTCTTCAGTGTTTTCATGTTGAGCTTGTCCCCATATCCTTTCACCAGTTTGTATTTGTACTTGGAGGTATTTCTGAAAGGAGAAAAACTTAAAGCAAGACAAACTTTGTCAAACCTTGTCAAATTAAAAAAAAAAATTAAGTTCATTCTTTTAATTTCATTATTCCTTAATTACATTCAAAGTACTGCACTTAACTCTTTTTCCTGTTCTGTTTAGCTCGTTGTCACACACTTAATTTCCCATTCATTAATTGTTTCATTGTTTGATTATTGTTGCTGTTCTTGCAAATTTCTTTCTGTTAACGTAAGTGCTGGGGTAAGAAGCTAGATATTACACTTAGTTAATATGTAAGCTGCAGGAAAACATTGCATGTCTGCTGCCTCTACTTGTTCATTCTCTGCGTTCTGCTTTGTGCAAGAGTAAATATTCTAAAACAAGAAGACAGTGATGCATAAGGCATTTCATGGTACAGCATTCCCTTCCAGAAATTAATTGGTGTTGTGGTGCTGCAAATGGTAAAAGACATAGTACTGGAAATAAAGCAATCAAAAAGTCACATAAAGCAGACTAGCACAATGGCTATTTTTGACAATTTTAATTTATAATTCTAGCTATGTTTTTAAATTTAAAAAAAAAAAATTAAGCATTCTCCCCTGTTAAGAATGAAGGAATGAACATTATTTTCAGAACTGTCATAATCTACTTCTGAATGATTTCTAGCAGCTTAAGTGGCGTTTCTCTATCATAAAGGAAATATTCAGTATCTCTTTTAAAATTTGTATGTTCATGTCTGAACTGTGTGTTTGTTTCAGAATCACACATATAGGAATTAATTCAAAATATAATTGTGATAAGTCTACCAGCATTTTAATGACAAAAATACTGTTCACATCATGCCAATGCTATCTAATAATATTTATCTGACATAACATTAAAGTAGATTTTTATGGAATTAAGATTTATGTAAATTCCATTTTACACAATTTACCAGATGCCATAATCAGAAATTGTATTAAAAATATTAAGACTGCAAAGCAAACTCATTAATTTGGGGGGGTTCCAAAACTTAGTGGTTCACCTCTAGTGCTCATCTGTATTCTAAGTGTAAGTTCATCCCACAGGACCATCATGGCAGAGGTAGAGAAGCATTCAGTTGCCCTCACATGCTCTGCAACCTCTTTTAGACATGCAGAAGTCCTCGTGTCTTTGTGCTGCTTTTAGCTGTGTTTTCTGTGAGCTGCATGCAGCACATGCTCTTTGGGACACTTACTGGAGTGCAGCCATTGACTGGGTAAGGTTAGATACCCATGTATTTTAACTAAGGCTTTAAAAAAATACAGGTTTTTCAGCTATAAAAACAAATAGGGCACATTTCAGTAATGATGCCCAGTAAGGCATTCGAGTACAAGGTGGAAGTGGCCTCCCAGTCCCACTGCTTCATTTCTGTTCAGCATTCAAGCACCTCTGCCTCAGGGGGAGCCTTTTCTGACTGAAAGATATAGGGGCCATTTTGATCACTTTTAAGAAGTAGGAAATTATATCACTGTTTTCTCTGGAAATAAAATTCTTTCTAATTTAGTTGGTTTAGATTTAGTTGATAAAAAGATCTGGCTATATGTGGAACACAGCCACAAGTGCAGAATTCCATAAAAATACAGGATAACCACAGAAATAGCTGTAAATATTTCTATAGTCCTTAGATCATTCTTTCAATGGAATTTAATTCAGGCTGGTTTGTACAAAAGGGTTTTTTCATTACTGGTGTAGATTCTGCGTCATCAATTCCTATAATTGGATTTCACTATTTTAAATTTTAGATACCATCTTAAAGCAGTAGATGAGTGTACATTTACTCTCCTTGCTTGTAATCTTTCCATTCCCAAATTCCATTCCCAGAATGCATTCCATTTCCTCTTTGGAGGTTAAAGACTAATTGTACCAGATCTCCAAAATCTTTTTGCTTCTTTCTGCCATGAAAGTTCTGGTATCTTTCTCTTTGGGTAGTGACTGCGAATAGGACTGACAGAGAGAAGGGAGGCTGGAAAGGAAGATTGAAGAGTAGTGAAATTCCCTCCATCCTCCCCACTTCCAAGTTGGAGCATACTTGAAATCAGTACTTTTAACCATTTCACTCGCAGCAGTAGGCAGCTTTTGTATCCCAGAGAACATCTTGGTCAGTGGAGGGCGCCAGTAACAGAGGATCTGTAGCAGCTGACTTCCTGAGATTGGGAGAGCAGGAAAGCATGTCACTGGTAGGCAGCTGAGCAGCTCAAACCATGTCAGCTTTGGGTTTATGAAATGTATGTATTGCAAGTTTATTTAGTATGCTAGTTTACTATCTCATTTTAAAAATATCTTTATATTTTAATTTTTATTGATTTTTGAAGTTTAAAAGCAGACCTTTGTTTAGATATAGATGGTTTTCTGAACATGTTTCCTGAAAGAAGAGGAAAAGTGTCACCAAATACAACCAAGGATCTAGTATTTAAAAGTGAGATGTACTCAGAGAACTATTTTTTGCTTGATTGACTGATTAAAATGGAAATAATGCTTAGCTAATGAGGATAAAACCCTTAAACCTATTTAAAGTTTGCTCCAAGTACTTTGCTTATCCTATAACAACATATTCATTGTCCTTTTTATATGAGCACAGAGATGTCTTTTGGCACAGATAGATGATCAAGAAGATCTATTTTCCGCTTAATGAAACCAAAATAATCTTCCAATGCTGTGTTAGGATCTGGCCTGTGGCATGAATGAGAAAGTGGTATAGCAAAATGTCACAATATTGATTGCAATTATTAACTTTAAGGAAGGGTCATATAAGATGTCTCGGGCTCTGAACTCAGTGGTGTGAACGGTTCCTGATGAGATTAGCGATAAAGATGTCAAGACAGCAAGAGCTCTGAGATGATGTAGTATGCTTACAGGGACACTGTTCAACAAATGGGTTTGGAAGTAGTCTGATAGTAACCATTGCATGGGGCTGGCAGTTCCTGTTTGGGTAGAATGCAGTTCGGAAGAATGGATGAGATTATTAAATTCTTTCCCATCGTGGATGTAAAGAGAGGACTGGCATTCAGTTTTGAGGAAGGTTCAGTAAACTTGAAAGACAAATGCTTTTCATACATTCATATTATGGCAGGAAAAGAAACTATTCTAGGAATATGAGGAGAACTAGAGCTTTAGGACATGCAGAAAGCTCATGTGTGCATGATGATGTGTTTGTGATTGAGTTAATCTCAATTTAAAATGTTGAAGTAGTCAGTAAGAATTAAATTAAATATTCTTAAATATTAGCAGAAAGGAAAAATGACAGTCATTACCTTTAAAGAATTAGGAATATTTTCAAAGAATTCTGTGGTACTTTTAGAACACCTGAATCTGACTGGTATTCAGTCTCTAAGACACGCAGCTAGGACTTGATATCAGCCTTGGCAAATCTCAGTCATACAGACCGTACCTTCTGCAGCACAATCTGTCTTTAAAATTGATTAAGAACAGTCAAATAACTGGGGAACAATTTTAAAACACAATGTTAATGAAGGTTGACAGTAAACCAGAGTTTCTTTCGTAGCACCCTCCCGTTTAATTCCCTACGGAAGGAGGCTGTGCTAAGGTTGCTGCAGACAGACACGTGCTGGGCGCTTGTGCGGCTGCAGAGCAGCGCTTCCAGCGGGATGCCGGAGGAGCCGTGCGCAGGGACACGCAGAGGGTAGCGCTGAAAACCGGAGATCTGCTCTGAGTTCCTGTGTAGGTGCAACCCTGAGAAACTCGTCTGGTTTTGCTAATTCAGCTATGGACTTTCAAATATATTGTTCAGAGCGTCTCTCTTGATAATTATGAACCAACAGATAATCCCAACAGTCTTGCAGATAGTAAAATGATTTCAGTAGTTTCAGTGTGGTATTTTTACTGACAGTTGGTAGAAGCAGCTTATTAAACCGCGTGAGCAATTGGCATGCAGTGCAAACTTCAGTTTTACTCTCTGAATCTTAAAAGCATTAGATGTTTCTTCCAATTTAATATCTGCATAATGGATATGGATGGCAGGATATGCTGCTGCCAGGCAGCTCTCAGCAGCCTCCAACAGGATAGCGTAGACTTCCAGAGCAACGGCATTTTTCCACTCACGTTATCCATCTTGTGCCAAATATGCTGAGCGTCAGCTTTTGCACAAGGCACTAATACAAATTGTGCTTTGGTCCTGTTTTACCCCATCTCTGCAGGCGTGGTTCAGGCCCGGGGTGGAACAGGCAGTGTGTGAATGCCATGTGACTCACCTCGCTCCTGTCCTGCTGTAGCAGTATGACAGAGGAGTCCTAAGCCTGCCTCTCCCTTTATTTTTTTTTTTTTTTTTATCCTTTCACTAATGTTCCTCCCATTGTAAAGAACAAGATGGAAATTCATTCTTGGGCCATTGCTGCTGATTTCCTCCAGTCAGGGAATCAGTAGAAGAGCATCATTATCCTTGAATTTTGTACTGGCAGCTGTGGAAGACAAAAACTCCCTTCCTGTTCATGCTGGGTATGGTAATTCTTTAGCCTCCTGTGCAGGAGGAGTGTATGTGCAGTCCATTTTTTGGCAGGTATTCTATAAGTACATTGCATTATTTCCTCTCCTACTTTGCAGCCTTCTCCTCTCCTCCCCCTTGGCTGCGTTTTCAGCTCTTGTATCTGCTTGCTGACGCTGCACTTTGATTTGCATGTTAACATGGTTGATCTTTTCAGAAAGCAGTTTTAAATGATTGTTCAGTTATTATGTATATGAGCAAGCTGATGGACGCAGGACATTTAAAACTATGTGAAATATCTGAATTAGGGAAATGTCTTCTACACTTCTGTTATTTTATCCTTGTTTCAGAAGGGAATGAACAGTTTACAGCTTTTAGTCTTTGACAGCTTTTAGCACTTCACTGGATGCAGGGTAAAATAGTTCCCTCAGGCTGCTGTCCTTTACTACCTGAATTTTCAGTGATGTTGAGCCTGTGTTTCTCTTGTCAGAGCTGAGCAGGCATCCTCAGCCAGGACTGTGGGTTTTGTAGAAGCCAGGCAGTCCTTCTTCTGTACCTTCAAGTTGCTGAATTCAGTCTTTTGCTAAAAGGTCAATCATGTGAGCTCACACATTTCGACATTATGAAACAGGGATGCGGGGTTTCTTGATTGTGGTTTTTATTTGGCTTTTTAAAGTTCCAGTTTTCAAATCTGTCAATTTGGGAACTTGCCCTTTTTGTTGTCTTCTTCTGGGCTAGAAGTACACACTCACTGTGTGAGGCATTGTGCTGTATTAGCTCATCATAAGCAAGATACTTAAAATCATAAGTCTACTGTATATCCACAAAATGAAGAAAACAGATGTTTTGTTAGCTCAGAATTTCATAACCATGTGTGAATGAAATTTGAGGAAAAATATTCTTCCAGTTGTAGTAAATAGCTGGATTATTTGGGTTTTTTTTCTTCATCTCTATGTTTAGTACTGTGTCTGAATACTAGTGCTTCAAAACAAAACAAAAAAATCAAAGCATTTGGTATTGTCAAAATGATTGTGTTATTTTTAACTTTATTTTCCATGTAAGTGCAGCTTCAGCACCTAGCTCTGGTAGAGGTTTCCTGACCACTCCTGTTTCCGCCAGAGCTTTCTTGGTTCAGCCTGTCCCATGCTTGTTGACTTCTTTGTCCTCTTCCAAAGACTGCCTTGTTGTGTAATTTCTTGGGAGTGTACATATGCTCTTGATCAAGGGGGCTTAGGTATATAGCTAAATCTTTTTAAAACTGTCCAAATTTGGGGGTGGTTAGAGTATAAGTAAAAATGTCCATTTCTGGTCATGCCTGCAGAAGGTAAAAAAAAAGTCTCACAGTGTTTTCACTGTTGTCCACACTAAAGTATAATATGAATATAAATTGTGAGCCCTTATTATCCATGCAGATAACATGTATTTTATGCTGCAAGTAACCTGATCTGCTCTTAAATCCTGTTACTGTCTAAAGGTGCACAATGGCTATCAGGAGGGGAGACCTCTTTTAAAATAATTTAAAACTTCAATGGAAGCCAAAATGTAATACGAAGCCCCTAAGCTGGAAGAAATAGATCTGTGCCATTTTCTTCCCATGTAGGTAATGCTCTCTGAGTCTTTTTCAGGTGGCAATAATATTGAACAGAAGGACCATGCATCCATGCCCTTCCTGATCCCTACTTTGCACTCAAATTGATTGTCTTTCACTCAGTTTCAATGCCTGGTACAAAATGACATGCCTACTGCCTTGAAGTCAGCTGGAAGGCTTCAACCCAAAGTTCTTTTTTGTCACTGTTTAGGAGTGTGTGTGTTTGAAGAAGTCAAAGCATGTGGAATCATGTAAATGTAGGTTTCTGAGGTCTTGCAGTGCTTTGTGAATAGGCTGAATTTTGGTCAGTGGGTTTCTACCAGAACAGTGAAGTCACCTTGTTGGGCTGTAATACTCCTCTGTGGCCAATTTTATACTGTGCCTATTAGATAACACCAATATTTAAAATTCCAAAAAGAGAAGTCCCACTAAGCTTCTGAGCAGTTCCTTATTTACACTAAATAAATGTATCTTTAGGTGTTATTATTTTCTCTAGTATGTGCAGCTAAATAACTGTCATCATTTCTGTTTATGTTTTTGTTTATCTGGTAGAAAAGAGTGGTGGAACAGCTTCGAAAAAATTTGATAGTGAAGCAGGAACAGCCAGACAGTAAATTTCAAATACAGCCATTGGCACAGTCAGAAAACAAACTACAGACACCACAGCCACAACCACTACAACAGCTACAGCAGCATCACCATCAACAGCAGCAACAGTCCACGGCACCCTCTCCAAACGTGATAGGATCACAGGTAAAAAGCTACAATTCTTTTTTGTACTATAAGGTGAAGCTCACTGAAAATTAAAAAAAGGAAAGATGCAGAGAGAAAACTGCAAACTTTCACTTATGCCTGCTAGTGTACCAAATTAATTTCTTCTTCTATGAATATGCAGATATGGGTCTTCTGGGGGTTTTTTAGCAAAAATCTCCAATCTGAGTTTGAAAAACAATGTACTGTTCAAAAGTTGAATCATAACCCCACAGAAAAGAAGGGTGGCAGTATCACCTTTCTTAAAAATAAGTGAAAGTTTAGCAAATGAGCCTGTCTTTTCCCTAGGTGTATGGATGAGCCTGACCTAGTAGGTCTCAAGAAACAGTAAATACTTTACACACACTGTATGAGGTATATGATTAAAATCCTTTATTTTTAAATGAATAACCAAATGTCCTCTACAAGTGTGAACAAAATGCAAGAAAACAGTTCCTTCTTCTTTCTGCTTGGTTATTTTTAAACAGATGTAGGTCATACCAAATAATACTTACCTGAATTTTCAAGGATTTGTCTAAAAGCATACATTGTTAATTGCAGAGTTCAAGTTTTAGAAAATAGGGTCTTTATTGCGAAGTGAACTGAATTGCAGTGCAGTATAGGATTAGAGACATAATCCCAGAACTCAATAGAGAAAGTGGTTTGCTTAAGAGGGGAATTTCAAGTTTCTCCTGTTCAGATATTTGAATTCACAAAAGTGTGCTAATAAAACAGCTAGAAAGTGCAGGGAGGTGTTCTGTAAAAAGAAGTGTATATGAAGTCTTTTCTTCCTGTTGATGCAATCTTAGGAGCTCATATTTACCTGGATAGGCAGATGACAGAATTCATCCATGAAGTTTGCTTTATGCACATTGCAGTGAATCACACCCACAGCTTTGACCAGTTGTTATTTTCATCTTCCCTTTTTCTGAAAGCAGAGAAGAGAGAAATGATTGGGCTGTTAGTTCTCTTGTTAACTCAGCAAGTTGGTTTGGATGTGCTCTAAAATGCATTTGTGAAGCTTAGCTAATTGTATTTTTGAGAAAAGTACATTGAAGAAATGAAGCAAACCTAACTAAGGAAAATGCATTTTGAGCAGCAACATCAATATCAAAGCTAAAATGGAACGAAGAAGCAAATATTTCTATTTTTACATCCTAAAGTATTTATAGGCAAACAATGAATCACTGTTGTATCAGTGATCTCTGTTTCTCAGTCAGGAAACATGAGAGCAGCAAACATAGTTTCATGTGTTTCTCAGTATTCCACACTTTGAATTCACTCATTAACTTCCAGGTCATCTCCTGGGTTGTAAAAATTGAGGTTTTGTTCAAAGTTAAAGAGCCCTCTAGTGAAACAGTTAAAAAACTGCTACACTCTTCTGACTTGGTACAGTATTCCATGGTACAGTAGTACTTGGAAAATAGTTACAAATTGGAAGGCAGTTTGTCCTGTCCCTTGGATAAATAAGCCAGCTTTTATCCTTAACACTCTTCTGGTTTTATTTATGTTGTTAAAATAGTGAAGTATCCTCACTTCTGCACATTTTGTATCTAAGGTTTTGCCTCTGTCTTATTGTCTCTCAATCTCTTTTGGCTAAGAAAGGTCAAATACTTTGTCTCTCTATGAACAGTTTGTTCATGCCTGCTTTTGTAAATAACACATTTTTCAAGGCTGTGTCACTACAGAGAATGTTTTCAGTGATTGTTTTCAGAGTAATCAAATTTAGGAATCCAGGTGTGTATGCCATAATTAACAGTGGCATTTTAATGTACATGATATGTCCAGTAAGAAGGTCTTTTAAAATTTTCATAAGTAACAAGCCTGCTAAAAGGTCATATTAT
Organism: Urocynchramus pylzowi; assembly: GCA_013397555.1. Classification (NCBI taxonomy): domain Eukaryota; kingdom Metazoa; phylum Chordata; class Aves; order Passeriformes; family Fringillidae; genus Urocynchramus; species Urocynchramus pylzowi. The sequence continues at coordinate 255,166 of VZRH01006604.1, forward strand.
TGCAATATTATGTGCAATAATGCAGACTCTCTGTGAATGCAACTTCAGTGTGAATTAATGCATTGACTGCTTTTTAGAATAAGCGATCTAATTATGCTCAGCAAAGTAACAGGGATATTCAAGCTCTGTGATCTTCTGACTGAAGCTGTACTCTGAGTACTTGCAGAGTTAGTAGAACCCCTTGGAAGAGTCACAGTCTTGCATTACATAATTGATTACACCTTTCTTTAATTGATTACACCTTTCTTTAAAACATTTATGGTTGAATGTAATGCTTGTGAAAATGATACCACGTTACATCTCATTGGAAAAGCTTGAATAATGTTACCGCATTATGGGATTGGAGCCTCTTGCTTTGGGGAAGGTGCAGCAGAGGTTGATAAGCTCATTAGATCTCAGATAAAAAGTTGAGAAAATTGTGTTGCAACAAGGACAATTGAATTATGTCTGGATTTTTCATAAATGTATAAAAGTGAAGCCTAAATTATCCTTTGATTTGGCATTATACAGTGAATTTTTTCACACTTGTGCATAATTAACAGAGGACATAGTTTAATTATTATGAAATTAGAGGTGTGAAGGTAAACTCTGTTTTTGTTTAAGGGAACAGTATTGGTGAAAATACTGAAGAATTCAACTTGAAATATATTATTTTATTAGAAAAAAGATAAAGGTCTTGTATGATTAAAGTCAAATAGTCTAAATCAGGCATGTTCAGAACACAAAGACTGCCTGATCCCTGGTTTTCCATTTTTTCCTCTGTAGAACACAGAGCTGACATCAGGAGGGAATGGTGGTTATTTAGTACTAAGAGCATTTGATCATGTGACTCAAGTTTTGAAGATGCAGTGCTGTTGGTGCAATGGATTTTTTACACCAAAGTGAAAAGAAATCATTTGCCATTCTGTCAAGTGTCATGTGTCATGAGTTTTCTGTTTGCATTGTGTTCTGGTTTTATATGGAGACTCTCACCTTGTTGCTTTTTGAATGAGATTTGTAAAGTCCATTTGCTTTAGCATCTTGGAAGACAGTATATTTTAAAACAAAACTGTGAAATGATACTTCAGCTTTGGAATTTTGGGCATGATGTACTGAGGCATTGCAGATAAATGCTGGTGTTACATGATTCAAAACCACTCTTTTTAAAACAGCCCAAGAGTAATCATGGTGTCAAATACATATTCCAAAACTAGCCCGTTCCACAGAAGTTAAACTTAATTGGCTGCAGCTGGGCAGACTAACAGCCAGCTCTTACAACTTCAGGACAACCCTACTGATACTCTTAGGAAAGAAAGTTCAGTGCAAGGTAACCGTATGTATCGCTAAAGCTGAGACTGGGATGCCCAAAATAAAAAATACATTTTTTTTTTTTTTTAAAAACAACTTATGAATGTTTTTCCCCCTCTTCCTCTGATTGTGAGGATCACTGTAACCACAGTTTCCATTTGAAAATAGGAGTTTTACTCAGTGAGAAGCTAGTTTGCTGCTATGTTTCATAAACCTCCACCTTAAGTACTTGATATTGACTGCATGTTTGGAAGTAACATGAAACTAAACAATCCAAAATCCATATGCCACTGCTAACACTTAATTGTAATTTTCTCAGGAATTTGTTTTGATTCAATCTGCAATGCTGCAGGTGATTAAAACAGACCAAACAGGTGCCTCAAATGAGAATGCTTTTAGCTGTCCAATTTTCAGAGGCATAAGATAATGTGCTTGTCTGAACAGCAGGTAGATAGGCTCAGAGCTGCCTTTTCTTTCTCATGCTGTCTATTGTTTCTGACTAACCAACCCACGTCCTGTCTGATATGGAGTGTCTCTGTCTCTTACAGTGTATTTTCTGTTTCCCTTAGAAAACTGTAACTACAGCTTCTATGATCACCACTAAGACACTACCTCTCGTCTTGAAAGCAGCAACTGCGACCATGCCTGCCTCTGTTGTGGGTCAGAGACCTACCATTGCCATGGTTACTGCTATCAACAACAATCAGAAAGCAGTCCTCAGCACTGATGCGCAGAATGCACCAGTCAACCTCCAGACAACAAATAAGGTCACTGGGCCAGGAGCTGAGGCAGTCCAAATAGTGACAAAAAACACAGTAACTTTGGTAAGCGTTTCATGTGTTTGCCCTGCAGATATGTGTGGGTTTGGTTAACAAGAGGGCTATTGGAAAAAAATAAACAGTCAGGGTTTCTTACAGAAAGGAGGATAGTAGGGGCACGGTGTGAGTCTTCACTAGCTGACATTGCTGAAGTGATAGTCTATAAGAAAAACATCTTCTCTCCATGTGGGTTGTTATTACTGTTTCACTTTATAGAATCAATTCAGTGCTGTCATCACCTCTGTGTAAAGTTTCCCCTGTTAGTAACCGTAGTCATGGAGCAGTAGTGATTGTTTTGCCCTTACTGAATCTGTATGGCTGTGCTCTGCAGAATTCCTACTCTTTCCTTAGGCAAAGGAGATGTCAGACGTTCTTCATTTGATCAATTTGGGTCTTCGTTTTAGGGTTTTTTGAGTCAATCTCTTGTTCCCTTTGCATTATAGTCTCTGGTGTTAGACACATCCCTTAAGTTTGCCCACTATCATATCTTCATTCAGCACGTTTTCAAACTCATAAACATATGATGTTTCTTTAAAAATGTGTATTTTGGAAATACAAATTCTGTGCTTTAGCTACATCACACAGTCTTTTCCAGAATAGTTAGCCACCTAGAAATAAAAGAACCAGTGTTTCAGAACTGGCTTATATAGGCTTCTTAGTCTGGAAACCAGGCATTATGTAACAACATGGCAGGGAAATTTTACTTCTGAAGTAAAGGCTATGGCTTTATTAAATATAAATCCAATTTATTCATATTTATTAAAATACAGTTTAATGCAGATGGAAGTAATTTTGCTTCCTAATGAGTCATATGTTTGTGATCAGAATAGAGAAGACTATTTGAGTGGAGCTTTTTCTACTGTTCTCTTTTCCTGTGTTATCCCTTGCACCACTGTCGTCTGTTCTTTGTGTCTGTACTTCATTTCCTTGCTGAATAACTTTGATTTGAGGAGGTAATTCTATTTTAATGCTAGTCCATGATTTATATTTTTGTAGCAAATTTAATCAAAAATATCAGAATATTTTCTCAAGTACTAATTAATCAGTACAAGACCTTTTTGAAGAAAATTGCAATCTTATGTGGGTGGACAGAAGTATAGGAGGGTATAAAATAACATTGACAATAATTTCAGAGAATCTCCCCTTCAGGTACTCATGGTAGCTGGTAGTACTATTCAGTGGTTAATCATGTGTCAGCTCCATGCAGCTGATTTCAGTTACACTTTCAGGGAAGTACTTAGGTTTCCTTAAAATCAGATCTTAATTGTTTCAAATGAATGGCCTACTTTTGAAAATTTCAAGTTGAGTATTTAGAGCCCCTCATAGTGTCATTAATATTGCTGAAAGGGTTGTAACTTCCAAATCTTTGCTATTTGCATGAGGTGTTCTCTCATTCTTCTGCGTGTCATTCACTATGAAAAGACCATAACTCATATAGCTGGACATCAAAATGTTACTATTTTCTGTCTGTTGTAATGCCATTTTTTAATGATTAAAACAAATACGAGTTTTTATTATCAAATGAAAAGGTTTTAGATTGCAGAGCACAATAGTTAGTACAGTTGGACTAAAAGGAAATATGCCTGCAATTTCTGAAGCAAGGTGTATAGGATTTAGAAAATAAGGTTTGGTTCTGTCTTTAATACATTTCTAATGAGGAACCTCTTGCTATGAAAAATAATTTATAGACTGAAAACCGAGGACATCAGTCTGAAAGTACATTTAGGATGTTGATTTTGGTGAAAAACTTCAAAGCTAAAGTTTCCTCTTACCTCTTACTGTGCTTTGTCATGTTCTTACAGCAGGTTCAGGCTACGCCTCAGCCCATAAAAGTGCCGCAGTTCATCCCTCCTCCCAGACTTACTCCTCGTCCAAATTTTCTTCCACAGGTGAGTATACAGAGAACAAACAATAGAAGGAGGAACTTAATTATAGCATAGATAGAAGAGACTTTTGATGAACATTGTGTGGTGTTTACTGCTGATGTGCTGGATAAGACAATTCATTCTCAACAGGTTTGCAGATAGTAACAAATTTGAGGGTGCAGTCAATATTCTTCAAGGCAGTGCTGACATGCAGACAGCCCTAGACAGGATAAAGGAAGGGGCCAGCAGGAATTTCTTGAGCCTCAGCATGAGAAAAGACGGTCTTATACCTGGAATGGACTAACTCTCTGCACAGGTACAGGCTGGGGACTGACTGGCTGAGGAGCTGCACAGATTAAAAGGTCTTGGTTGACAGCAGTTAAATGAGTGATGTGCCCTAACAGCAAAGAAACCTACCAGCATATTGACCTGTACCAGCAGGATTACAGCCAGTAGATTCAGGGAAGAGATTATCCACCTTTCCTCAGCAATCATAAAACTGAGTCCAATAAGCACCCTGCAGTTTTGGAATCCCTGGTTGATCAATTTGAATGGAGCATGGGAAGGAAGGCCACTAAGATAGCTCGCGGGGGCAGGGATATATAACCTGTAAGGAGAGGCCGAGGAATCTAGGCTATTCAAATTTGGAGAAGAGGCTTCAGAGACACCTTAACAGCACTGTTACTTCCAGTATCAGCTGGGAAATAAACAAGAAGCTGGAGACATAGGTGTTTGGTGGGACAATTAGAGGCTCATAAATTAGGACAGGGAAGTTTTAGACTGTGTATAAGGAAACACTTCTCTCCTTGAGGACAGTTAGGAGCAGAAGAGGCCTGCCAGACATGTTAAAGTTCCATCCTTAAAGTTTTACAAGACTTATCTGGACAAAGCCTTAAGCCAGCCAATCTGCATTTAGTGATGGTCCTGCTCTGAGCAGGAGGTCAAATTAGAGGACCTCCTCAGCCACCCTCCAGCCTGTGTGAGTTTGTAGTTATGAAATTTGCATATGATGATTATATATGATCTTGTTTGCAATAAGTGAAATGAACCCATGGAATAGGTGTCATCAAAATTAAAGCATCTCCCAAGGCTTAAATTACTGTGATTGTTGCTTGCTGCTCATGAGTGAAAAAAGAAAAAATGAGATGTCTCTAGATTATTCCCAAGTATTTCTGTATTGCAAGGGAGAGTGGCCTCTGTTTTCAGCTGAGTAGTAAAACTCGCAGTTCACTTCTTTTTTTTCATGGTTTGGGGAGGATGCAGATTGCTTCTTTATGTAAAAAACATAATATCTTGGATGAACTACTTAATTTGTGTGAAATATGTGATGCGATGGATAAAAGTAAATCTTTTGCAAGGTGAGAAAGGAAAGTAAAGGCTGGTATCTGATTAAGATTTGGATATGGTGAGATCTGTTGGAATGTGACCTAGTTTTTCATGATAAAATTCTTTATGGAGTATTGCAGGTGGATAGGACAATGGGAATCAAATAAGGAAAAAAAAGGCTTTATTTTAAAAGTAATGTGCTCTATTTCTGTACTCTGTAATTATATTTTAAGTCCATCATTAAGTACAAACTTAACAGAGACACGAAATAAGCAAATATTGGTGATGGAGTTTTGGAAGATTCTTGTGGCTCTTTTCTTTCTTGTGAAAGAAGATAAATAGTTGCATTTACCTGTGTGTTCAGCACTTTCAGTAAGGGATTAATATATAATCTTGTCACTATTTTTGTTTATCAAGATTGGTTGTGCGGGTATCTAAATAATATATAGAATCTATGGATAACAGGTATTTGCTGGAATAAATAATTATTTGTTTCAGGGCACAGTCAACTGTTCATAACTTCTTGGCAGTTCATTACAAAGCCCTGAAACACTTTTAATACGAGCGCCTCAGCTGTGCCTGTAAATATCACATGGATTTTTCTGGCCTGTAAAACCAAGATGTTAATTTAGATACAGATAAGGCATTTGGCAATAAACATTCTGTATAAGTATCTGTGTATCCAAATACCATTTCAGGCATGGTGACTATATATGCAAATGTTATGGATGGGTTTTATGTAAGTAGGCTTGAAAATGTGGTGCTTTTTTCTCTTAACATACTTAGGACAGTATGCTAAAAATTTCGTTATCTAAAAAAAATCACACAGCCTCCTGAAGATTATACAGGATGAATTGAAAGACTTAGTAAAAGGTTGATCTGAAATACTGATACACAATTCTCTGGGTTTTTTTCTCTTTTTCTTATTTTGTTTTTGTAGGTTCGACCGAAACCAGTTGCCCAAAATAACATTCCTATTGCCCCTGCACCTCCTCCAATGCTTGCAGCTCCTCAGCTTATTCAGAGGCCTGTGATGTTGACAACAAAGTTCACACCCACCTCTTTACCCAACTCTCAGAACTCCATACATCCAGTTCGTGTAGTTAACGGGCAGACAGCAACCATAGCCAAAACCTTCCCTATGGCACAGCTCACCAGCATCGTGATAGCAGCACCGGGTACCAGGCTCGCTGGGCCTCAGACTGTACAGATCAGCAAACCAAACATTGAAAAACAGGTACAGATAAAGTGTCTACTAATGCAGGGTACTGGGTTTATTGCTTTACTGTGCAGGTTTGGAGAGGACGACAGCCAGAGAGAAGTTTTCAGTGGATACTGGAGATATTCATGTTCCAATGGCAGTACAAATTATGGAATAACTTGTAGCTCTTGGGATAGATGTTACCATTTCCTTTAATATGGGCCATTGGCACCTTTTTCTCCTGCTTCAGTGTTTTTATGCTCCCTCTACTGTTTAAACATCAGTAGTTCATAAGCAGGCTACATTGCAGGGTTTGACTAGTATCTTGAAAAACAAATACAAGCTGAAATCCATCTTTATATCAAGCCCTTTTGTTTTTCAAAGGGTGGTTATGTGAAAGGCAAAAATTGCACAAAATTGTAGGGATATTTAATCAGATAAATGTAGCCATTTCTTGTGTAATCCCTTGATCTTGCAATCTTGTGATTGGAGGCAAAATAGTCTCACTCAGCTTCTGAAGTCTGATGGTTCCCTGTGTCTAAATCAAATTGAATGAGTGGAAAGGAGACCTTCAGAAGCAGAGAATTCTTTATGTTAAAAGTCTCTCTCCACAAAAGACTTCTGTAAAATAAAAATTACTTAAGTCAGCATGGATTGCAACTGAGAGTCCTTGCCAGTCTGTTCAAGTAAAGCAATATTCTGATTCACTTTTAACTCTTGTGTATACTGTAAGTTAGTAATCGTGTAACATTGTATACTGTATTGCATACTGTAACTCATAATATTTATGTAATTGATATAGATAATAGTAGTATATATATCACTTATAACTCTTTCCTAGACTAATGTGCCTTGAAGTTACCTTCTTTCTGCTTTTGAAATACTTGTGGAGACTGTGAAAATCATGTGCATGAAAGTTGTGCTCATGCTCAGTTCTGCTTGTGAAGTCTCAAGAGTAGGTTCTTGCATACCTCAGGGCTGTTGCACAGGTTATTGAGCTATGTGTGTCCTTTCCATGTGAAGTTGTACCTCTACAATACTTGACTTTTGATGCCTGTTCCTTTTGATGTCAGCAATATTCATTTGCTTTTTGAATAATTACTGGCAATTACAGAAAAACATAGAAAAATGGCAGTGGTTCAATAACACATGAATTTTTCTATATAGTTTCTCCATATCATAAAGGGGAAAAATTTGTCTGTAGGTCACCTTACTCAGTTTATAGCCTCACCATCCATGCTATAGGCTGAGGAATGTCATACAGAAGATTTATGACTTGAGAAAAGAAAAAGGCTTCAGAAATATATAACATTCAGGGGTTCAGAGAGACAGTTTTTGAGCCATTCATAATTCTATAAAATACAAAGACTGAGGAGTGAGAAGTACAAAATGTGTGTGCCATGCAGAATGTTTTTTAAGTGGAAGTCTTGATGGGATGAGTTTTCTTGAAGTGTCTGATATTCCCATATGTTATGGTGATTTCTGTAACAAAGTTAACTCTTAAAATTACTGGTTTATCTTGTGTGGCTGTGTGGGGTAATGGATTGGTGAGAAGGCTGTTTTGTTCTTTGTTAAATGAAAATACCTTGTTTAACATTCCTCTCCATCAGATTCCTCAATTAAGTCTTTGTTAGTACACTGTCAGCTTTAAACATTTTCTCTCCTGTATCTGCGAAAGTATTTGCTTTGCTTTAATAGTCAAAGTAAAAAAAGTCATTCTTATCACTGAATAAGAGAAACACTGTTTTCTTGCAGACTATTAAACCACATGTGGAAACAGAAGAGAAGCAAACAGAAAGTCGTACAGTTACTCCACCTGCTGCACCGAAGCCAAAACGAGAAGAAAATCCACAGGTATCAGAACATACCCAGAGCTTTCTTTTAAGAAAAAAAAAAAAGGACACTGTCCTTCAGAAAACATTTTTTCCCTCTGTTCCCTCAAGACTTCTTAACTTTAACATTCCATATTTACTGTTGGACAGCAGTAGTTCTGGAATGCATTTGGCTTCTAAGTCTTTTGTAAGTTAGAAGATCATCATTTCTCTGTGATACTTCCTTCAAACAGAGGTTTAGATTACAGAGTTGATTTCCATTCCTTTGAGGTTTTAGACTCTGGAGTTATTCTCAAAGCTAAAGAAATGTCTGCTTTCCTTTATAAAATATTTCTACTCTGGTGAGCAGGAAGGAAAGAGTCACATATATCCACATTCTGCTTGTGTTTTAGTCCAGTTTAGTTTGGGATGAAAGAGAGGACAGAATGACTATTTCTTAAAGCCTTTCTGCCATGAGGAGCTTTGGAACTGATTACAGCTAAATGCTCTGCTACATTTGTTTCCGTAGATGGATTCAAATTGACTGTTGTGTGAGCTCTAACCATTGTCAGTTAAACAACAAAATTCTGATTTTTACATGTCTCTGCATTTCCTGCATTAAAATAAGAATCCTCTAAGAAACCCATAGCCCTTAGCAAATAGCAAATCTAAGCTAGAGTTAGCTCCTTGTAGCTCACAATAGATGGAGAATGATCTTAAACTAGCAATATTTTTCTGGCAATTGAACTGTGTTGGTATTTTCTAGTAGTCAGTTCAGTGCTGGAACGGAAGGAAAGAAACTGCTGTCTTGTTCCCAGCTCTGCCAACTCTGTGATCATGAGCAATGGGTATTTCCCAGTATCTCTAAGTTCCCATCTAGAAAATGGGACTCTTGCCTGTCCTTTTCCAAGAAGTTTGACATACATGAATGAAAAGTGATTTATAGAAGCAAAGTATCACTAAAAATTTTTTTGGTGCTTAGTTACTGGTCAGCTACCTTTAAAGGGCCTAAATGACTCATCCTAACAGTTGCACTTTTCATAATCATTTTTGTTCTCCCTCACAGAAACTTGCCTTCATGGTGTCTCTGGGACTAGTTACTCACGACCACCTGGAAGGTAGGAAAAATATCTTAGGTTGGTTGTTCAGTTCCTAGTTTCATGGTCATTGTGAATTAAAAGTAGGATTCCAAAATATTTCTTGTATTAAATGCAGTATTTTCTTGTACAATAGTACCTTTGGGATGTCTGTACTCTTGATCTAACTTAGTTTGTTGGGCATATGCTTCTTAAGACATTGAAATAAAGCAGTTATTTATGCAGTGGAGAGCAGAGTCTGTGAAGAAAGTGTATGCTCTGATGGTAGAAATCTGTGGCAATACCAATGCCCTCTGGACAACCCCTCTATCTGCAAAGATACACCATGGATAATTTTACTGTAACCTATGTCTAGATTTTTCATTTATTTTATGATTTCATGGGACTGTAGTTTGTAATGAATGAGTTAATGTATTATAATTTGATTTATTATTTAAACTTCTAATCCTATACATTGAAAGACAGCCTATCATTTCAATCACCTGCATGTTTCTGTACTGTATTTTTAAGTATCAGCAAGGTTACCAGAGGCATTTTTTTTTTAGATTCCAGTTATACTGACCATGAGTTTTAAGTGTCTTAGTCATGGATTACTTGGTGAAAAGAAGGCAGTGATTTCATTAGTTACTTGAGCAGTGTATTTGTATTCCTTGTCAGCTGTTAGTTTTCAAACCTTCAAAAGTTAAAAGTATAACACGGTTGCCTATACTGGGCATGACCAATGTTCTATAGAAGTCTTTGCAGCTCTTCTCACATGCAAGCTGAATTCTGTGGACTTTATATAATTTCTGAGATACACTGTTTTCTAACCTGAATGCTTTGTTTTACAAGAAATCCAAAGTAAGCGACAAGAGAGGAAAAGAAGAACAACAGCAAATCCAGTGTACAGTGGAGCCGTTTTTGAGCCTGAGGTATTAATTTTTTGCTGGGGGAAGCTGGTATTTTCATTCTGATCTTGAGTGTCTTTCTAACATCTTGCTACCTTGTAAGCTTTCTCAGTTCTAACTAGAAAGGCAAGCTATCATTTATAGTTCAAAAGGCCATTGCAATGACACGACCCTCAGATTTTTAAATAGTAAATACACTGGGGTGTTTCTAGTACTTAAATCTTTTTCTGCCTTCTCCTATATAAAGTTGGCATCAAATAGCAATGTGTGTTGGTCTGCTTGCAAATCAGCCTGAAGCAGTTCAGATGTCAGAAGCAGTGTAAAAAAGCTAACCTTTCTGAAGGTGTGCTTCAGAAAACACAAAAGCCAGTAATCTCACTTAGTACTTCCTGTGCTGTTCCTCAGCTACTGCATGTAATTATTGCCAGAAATGTTCCCCAACAGAAATTGTTCCATTCTTCCTGCAGCGCAAGAAGAGTACAGTGACGTACCTGAACAGCACAATGCATCCCGGGACACGTAAAAGAGGTGAGGAATACCCAGACCTGTCTCCCTGCCCAGTGCCTCTTCCTCCACATTACTCTTGTAGTCCCCATGCCAATTTGAAGAGCAAGGCAAGAAGGACTCTACAGTACTTCATTTGTCCAGTAAATTTCCATGGTAGGCAAAGACCATGGCTTCTAGGGATTAGCATAGCAAGATCTATTAGGCAGCTCAATGTTTCATTTCAGTTTCACTCTCAAGAAAACCCAAACAAAAAACACCCAATTCACTAGATATTCACTAGAAATGTGAGATGTTTGAACATCATTTAGTGATAGGAAGCAGCTGTTAAGATCCCCTTGTTAATGACTAGATTGTATTGTTACTGTCAAGAAGAAAGTGGTTATGGAAAAAGCATCTGTGCCCTGAATAGGAGAGGAAACTTAGTGTGACAAAAGCCTTGTTTCCTATTGGGAATAGGGATGAGTCCTTCAAAATAACGTACCCTGGGTGAGAAAAGCTATCTTGCTCATACTAAGCACTTTAACTGCAACCAGGGTGCCACTTGTCCTAAAATGAGAGATGGTCTTTCATATAGACATGCAGTATTATTCAGAAGAAATCCTTCTGTAGAACAGGTAAAATTTTAGGACTTAGTTTATGGTGAAACAGGTGAAATAAAATGGCATGGGAGAGAATGTAATGCCATTATTGTACATGGCATTGACCACACCCACCTGACAATGTTTACCTGATTATTGATGATTTTCTGCAGTCCTTAAAGACTCATAATACCTTCTTTATCCTAAGTTTTTGGTCTGAAAAGTAATAAATCAGATTTAAAAAATACTTAAACCATTCTCTCACCTAGTACTGACCAGTTCCATTATCTTTTGGGGGTTTTGGCTGCAAGATGAAATATTAATTTGACATATTCTCTTCTTGATCCATGTTTTCAGTCCAGCAGACAATAGCAGGCAAAGCTGACACTTTTGCAGCTATGCTGTTTTTAAATAAAAGACATGTCTCTGCTGCTATTCCCTAAAAATATTAAATGTATTTTTTAAAATGATATTATGTGGATTTTAAGTAGAGAGTTTTTGCATTTACTCTGTGGATAAGTAAATGTTCCTTCTTCTAGTAATGATTTCTTAATTTTATTTTAGACCTTATAGTGAACAATTACTGTATCAGTGAAAATGATTGCATGCATATGTACTTGATACTCTCTTAGCCCGTTTTTGCAACTGACTGTTAATCTTTCTGGTTTTTTCATCACACCCTATTGTGAGCCTTTATGTTGCATCAGCACCAAATTAGTAGCACACGTTTTCAATTGACAAAAGATTTGGAAGTATACATTTGTTTTGTAATTTAACACAGCAATATATTGAGTGAAAAGCTTTTGTAAGCATTTGCCCTTGAGAGCTTTAGTTTAATTATAGATGGTGCTGAGCATGTCAGAAATTTCACCCATGGACATCACTAGCAGAAATCCATTTCCAAGGACATTCTTAGTTCTGGAACACATCCAGACCTTAAATGCAAGGTTTAGCATGTTAATAGGTATAGACTGACATCTGTAAACATAAGATCTGGGGAATTATTCCTAGATCCTAACTCCTTTATGTTTACATATCTATAAGTTGCCTTGGAGAAGGAAGGCAGAAATGATGGTTGCATACTGGGTTTTTTGCTGTCTTGCTTTGCATTCATAATTTTATAAGAATTGTTATGAAGACATTTTGCACATGTGCTAGTCTAAAGGAGTGTCTAGGAATTGTGCATAATCAAACATATTTGGCTGAGAGAGTCTAAGAAAGAACACAGAATTTGGAGTGGGTTACAGTAGAAGACTAGTGATAGGTTAAAACTGATAGTAGTTATGGGTCAGAAGACAAGACCTGTTCTTAGGTAGCCTAATTTTAAAAATATACTGGTAGGGTAGAAAGTGCTGATCTGTGAATTGACGGGTTTAAAAAATGGGGATGAAAAGTAGGGGGGTGGTGAGTGTTGGCCTCTGATAAAGGACTTAACCTCTGTGTAGATTTATGCTGGCACTTAGAAAGATAGGGAGGCGTGGGATAACAGCAGAAAGGATTTAATAGTAGTTATTGTAGCTTCTGTGAAGCTTTGATGCCAACATTTTTCCCCTAAAAACTGAATAGCCTCATTTTTAGTAGTACCAACTGTCCCCATGCTGCTTTTGTGGGAATGATTCTTTGACCCTCTACAGAGCTTATTTCTATTTCCTTCTGAAATACATCTTTTAAATGTTCTTTCCTTGCAAAATTCTACTTAATGATTTCTAAAAAATGTTTAAATCTTTGCTTCTGTCCTTCCACTTGTGACTTTTATATTAACTTCCTCTCTGTGCTACATCATTTCCTTTTTCACGCTAGCCAATGAGGACCACTGGCCAAAGGTATGTAAGATCATTTTTCCTTTCTTTTTTTTTTTTTTTTTTTTTTTTTTTTTTGTTTTGTTTGTGTTCCCTGTTGTTAATATGTAGGTCGTCCACCTAAATACAACACGGTGTTGGGGTTCGGGGCTTTGACCCCCACGTCCCCTCTCTCCAGTTATCCTGACTCCCCTGAAAATGAAAAGACAGAGACCACATTTACTTTTCCTGCAGCTGTTCAGCCTGTGTCCCTGCCTAGCCCCAGCTCCACAGACGTAAGTAACTCTTGGGGAGGGGGTTACTTTTAGAAAGTTACACAAAACAGGCACAAGGAAAATCATTGCAGGTTTTGTTTCTTTAATCTCACTCATCATTTGTCCTGATTCAGTGCAGTGAAACAGTCCAGCATTTTTTTAACACCCGTCTCCTGCACCTGTGTTGTTATCCTGTAGAGATTTTATTTATAACTCCTCCTTCAGTGGATTGAAACATTGGGAGGTACCAGGCATGCTAGATGAGCTCATTTCCTTTGTGTAGTTTCTGAGTTCTTGTCTGACTGAATTGAATCTGTCATCCATGGAAAAGGTCCAGGGGGTGTGTAGGGTGGGTGGGGAAGAGGAGAATGAAAAGTATTAGTTACAGGCCATAATAACAAAAAGTTGTGTTACTTTAATGAGAGAAGGATGGAAACTGCTTCATCATGCAGAACAGCCAGGATCAGCATTTGTGGCATTGATTTGCCAGAAAGTGTGTAGGGACTTTTCACTGGGGGTAAAACAGTACTCAGGAGCTGTAGTGTACTTTCAATTAAGAGCTTGCTTTTAAAAGACTGATATTTTAGGGCACAGCTTAAGAATCATAAGGTGCTTGGTTATTTCTTCATACTGGTGCTACAGGCTCCTTCTGCAGTTCTTCTTTTAGAAAAGACAGTCACATATACTTTAGGCCCCACCATCTGAAATGGCCTTTAAGGAAAAGTTGGGTTGTTCTATTTTCAATCTATTTTTTTCAATCTGTATAGTTGCACCACTGTAAAAACATGGACTGAGAGACCAACCCTACTGACCACATAGAACAGGGAATAGAGGCCAGTTCCTTGCCTCTGAGCTGTACTTGTTCTGCAGAGGTAACAAGAATAGGAGTAGTGTAAGTGTGTCTGAAGCACTGAAATAAATAGATGCAATTCTGATACCCAAGGAATACGCATGTGGAATTACAAGGTTCTCTTTTATATAGTCATTTTTTAGAGCAAGATAGCACATGACTGCAAAAACCCTTTCCTGACAGCCAAATAAATGGGACTGTGGAATAGCCCCTCATGGATACAGTGGGACAGCTCCTTCTCTGGGGACTTTTAAAAATGAGAAGTACAGATTACTTGCAAATGTGCTGAAGAGCACATAGTTTACATTGGCCCCAAGAAAAGGACTGGATAATGTGGTTGGGGTCTTTTCCATCTCTCATGTGTGTGTATACTGCTCAGTCTTTTCCTACTGTGTAAGAGCTCTCAAAAGAGTATGATGAGTTGTTGCCCTCTTCTGCAGTGTGTATGAAAATTGCAAATCAGGCCAAGCACTTGGCATGAGGCACAGTGGACCAGAATAGCCTTCTTGAATTTCTCATGAAATGTTATTCTCTAAATGACAGGGAGAAATTTTGAAGGGAGGATGAAGCAGAAACTTAAGATGGGAATGGTGATAAGGATGGAGAGGTAGAAAGTAGGTCTAGAACCTGGGAAAAGGAAGGAAATAATGCAGTAGGCAGGATTGAGCAAAACTTTTTTTTTTTTTTTTTCCCCCTCTCCCCCTTTTTTCCCCCTTTTCCTATTTGGCAATTGTCTTGCCAGAGGGTTATATGAGCCACTTATGAGGCACCTGGTTATGTGTGGTTCTCCCTCATGCAGTAGTGGCATATTCACCTGGAAAATACCAATTGCCTTTGAAGGTCAGTTACTCAGCAATAAGAATTGTGCAAAAATCTCTGTTTTAGTGATGATTCAAGTATTTGGTCATAAAATGCCTTCTTATTAGTGAACACTTATATCAAAGCAGTATTACTATTGACAGGAGCATTGTAGAACGTTCAGATTGCGAAGTCAAGCCCATAAAAGAATATGTCAGAATTAGTATTGCTTCTGATAATTTAATTCACTTACATCATACACTATGATCATCTTTATTTATATGATCATGAACAATCCCTGTTGCAGAATATTTAGTTTTCCCATGTTATTCCAGTGAAATGTACATATAAGTATAGATATTACAAACTCAAGCACACAAGCTGCTTTTGTTATTGTATTAGTCTGTTTAGTTGCCTAAAGCTAGGCCCTGCTGCTCTAGACACTTCAGCAAAATAAATAAAACTGTTTGCTGTCCAGAAAGCTTAAATTTATTTTCCTAGTCCCTTGTGAAGAGGAAGTAGAGCAGAAAGTGACGTTAAATCACCTTTTATGGTATCTGTTCTGAAATTATTCTTTGGTCACTCCAGGCTGTAGCATGTCTGAGCAGCCTCAGTGAGCTCTGCCCTAGCCTAAGTTGGCTGGCTGTAGCCTACACAAAGCTGCTTCAGAAGCTGAGATTAGTGGGTGCACGTCACAACACCAATACCAGCCTCCCCTTTATGCAGATATTTATTAACTGCCCATAAGACCTGGGGCATTTCTTTGGAATCAAACACTGGCTGGGTTTTTTGTAAGGACAGTTATTAACTCTGAGGAATTGCCCTGAATTTTGCGTTAGCAAAAATAGGACTGTGAATTCTGTGCATGTGTGTTGGCATCTCTGTGCATTCAGCTGCACTGTGCACTGGCCACCTGTATCACTACAGGTTTTGCAGCACCCAGTTGAATTTGAAGTATTCTGGGTCTAAATTTCTAAATGTCTCCCCCTCAAGAAGAAACTGCATATATGTATCTTTTGTAAGGGCTTTTTCTGCAGGATATGAGATGTAACAGGTTTGGTTTTCAGCACACCAGTAATTTTGCACTTTGTTGCCAAGAGCCATTGTGTAGTCTGTGGCAACTAACACATCTTAAGGTACATAATTCTCTAGAATAGAAATTTTTTTCTAAAATGAGAGCGTTCCCCTCTTAAACTTCTCCTTATCTTGAAGAGGATTTTATTTTAGCTTATATGGTATCTCTTGCCTGCTGCCTTTTCCTTGTACTCAGAGAATGCATGATAGAGGGAAAGGAGTTCTTCCCAGCCTGGTTGCAACACATCACTTCACGAGAAGCATGAGATGTCACTCATTTAGATCTTCATTTAACACTGACGAACTCTTTGGTTTTAAAGGTGAAGTAATACCATAACTCAGCTTTCAACGATCCCTGGGAGTTATGGATCCAAATCATGGCATTGAAAATTCACTGAAGATTGATCCATTACAAAACATGAAATCAGTGTTAACCTTGGGAATTAAGAATAGCTTTCCCTTTGAAAAAGGGCCTCATCAGCTATAGAGCTGGGAAGTGGAAACCTGAGCAGATTGCTCATGTGTCATTCTTTTCACATGTGTATTTTGTCATCCATAGTGGAGATTACTGTAATTTTCCTTGCCTGGCACCTTAATGTGTGAGTGCACAGCCAAATCTGCTATCCCTCCAAATTGATAGAAATTGTTTGCATGTGTGAAGAGATGATCTGCACCAAATTAAAACCTTGCATAGGCTGGTATTACATACAGGAGAGTGTGCACCCACGGTTTTGCTCCACACACATCTCATGATTGCAGCCTTGCAGATCTGGGGTGAGCGTGAAACTTCATTGTAAGTCAGTGACAAGGGTGGACTTCAGACACCAGATGGGGCCTTGAACATGTGGAGTTGCCAGGACAGCCCAGTGGTCAGAGGAGGGGATGGGGTGCCCCTTGCTTCCTCTATAAACACCAAGCCACCTTTCTATCATGGCTCTTTGTTCAGATATCTGAAAGTCAAATCAAAACAGGAGGAGAGACAGAGAGAGAAGAAAAAGAAACAAAAATCAGACCTACCTTTTTAGGATGTTAATGGCTGTAGAAAAGATTTCTCTCTGATGGAAATGCAATATAAACCTAGTTGTTTTAAAAGACATGTCCAGTCATTTTTTCAATTCTTTCTTTAAAAAAAATGTTAGAAAATCTCTCTGGGTATTCTTTCATCCTGGCACTCAGTCTATGTTAGTGATGAAACAGTATATTCTCTATAGAGAATGAGAAAGTTTTGAGTCACAGCTGTTTTGGTGCAACTTGAGGAAGCCTAAGTGAAGCAAAAAGAATTGTCTCAGAACATAATTCATTCTATTCTTTTTCATTTAGAAGCATAACACCTTTTCCTTACAGTTTAATTTTTAAAGGTGACCTAAATATTTAACAGTGCTCTTTTAAGTCACTCAGTTGGGGTTTCTTACATACTATTACTGGCAAGAGACAGCCTAATCAGCCTTCCTGGAGTGGAGTTGGGCTTACATCCAAAAATCAGGAGGGTTAAGAAAGTGGGTAGCTCATCACTTCAGGCAAATAAAAAGATCAGGGTAAAGAGGGAATCTAAAAGAAGAAAGGCTATGGTGTAGCAGTAGTTAAGAGAAGCTATAGTAATAAGTGTTTGCTGTACCATTTTGCCTTGCAAGGACAGAGAGAATGTTTGGGAGGACAGATGTCAGTGTTTCTGACCTCTGGCATGGATTTCCTGTTTCACAGTCTAAAAAGGGCTTGACCTTTTGATCACCTTAAAAATAGTTGGTGCTGTAAACCTTGAATTCAACTAAGATGTAGATATCCAAGGTCAAAGTTCACTTTTTGCCTTCTCTCTTGCTTTCTCTCACCCAAACCCTTTCCCCTCAATTTTGTAGGGTGATATCCATGAGGATTTTTGCAGCGTTTGCAGAAAAAGCGGGCAGTTGCTGATGTGTGACACATGTTCACGTGTTTATCACCTGGATTGTCTGGACCCGCCTCTGAAAACCATTCCTAAGGGCATGTGGATTTGTCCCAAATGTCAAGACCAGGTATTGTTTGACAGACAGGGAATTATGTTCAATGCATGTGAAGATGTTTTGGTGTTAAAGAAAATAACCAGATTGCTTGGGTTACTTAGACCAAGACAGCCTGACACCGAACAAATCTATTTCATGTGCAATAAGGCTTGTGTGAGTTTAATTGAATTATTACCTCTGTTAGAATGTGTGCTAATACAAAACTGTCAAGTCTTGCTTCCAAATTTGGGATTTTTATTTGTTATCCTTACGTTTTTACTCTTTTTCTGGATCGAAGTTTGCAGACTTTTGGGAAAGATCATCTACAACCCATAGAAATTCTGCTGTTCATCTTAAGCTCATTGTTTCTTCAAAAGTTATTAGTATATTTTCCCAGATAAATAAATAAAACCTTTGCACAAGCCCACCTCAATAGATAGAGCAAATATAAGCCCCTGCTTGCTTATATGAATCAAACATCAGAAAGGTTGTCTTCAGTGATCTCTTTGATAATATTATCCAGCATCAGTATAATGAGTATAGGTAAACAGTTTCCTTCCAGATCACTCCCCGAAAATGTACAGTTGAAGTGAGCAGGTTATATTTAAGCATTTTGTTTATAATTGCATTGAGATTGCATACAAGTTGAAGAAGTAAATTGTTGTATTCCTAACCCTTCCATGGAACTCTAGAAGTTGCAAAGGGTTGCTGATAATGTGGCAGTCTGAAGCTGTGTCCTGTCTAACACAGCACGTTGCTTGGTCAGCCACGTGGCCTTTGGTGCACCAGGTGGTAGCGTAAGAAAACAGCCTGACCTATGATGTGCTGCTCAGAAGAATGAAAATGCAAAACTCAAGTGACTTGCTTGGTAGTTACTAGAGAGGAGGGAGTATTTGACTTGGGTACTCCTGCTCTTGCCTACTCTCACCTTATCCCTCCTCTTCATGTTTCTGCGATAGCTTCCAACAAAATTAGGGAGGAAATGTGAGTAACTTCACTGTAAACTGACCAAGTCCTCTGTCTTCTGAGACACCACTCTGATCATGTATTAAAAATATGTGTCTTTCCTCTTGAAGTTTGTTAGGAAGCAAAATTTGGGAGGATCTGAAAGACATAAATGGTGCTTACCCTTATAAAGAGAGTTTGACAAGTCTATTAAGGTGATTCTGATAAGAAGAAGAGATAGGACAGTTTCATGTTTTAATAGCCAGAAGTGTAATGTTTGAATGTAGGGTGTGGAGACTAGGCTGCAGCATGAAAACTTCTTTCCCAGAACAACTAAGATCAGCAATTTAACTGAACCATGAAGTAATGTTTATGTCTCCTGGCAAGTTTTGAGTTCAGATATACTATCCTTTCATTCCTCTTTTAAGTTGTTCAGTATCATTAGTAGACTTTATTTGTGGCTATGGAGGGAATTTAGGAAAATGCTGACATTTGTAAGAAATAGGCTTGTTTTGTGGAAGCCACAATACAGTTGTGAATAATTCCCTCTGTTAAATCTCAGATCAGGTCTGTGAAGCTTCTTGTTAACAGGGCTGAGGCTAATGATAGCCATGAAAGAAAATCCTCAATCTTTCCCTCTTTCTCTCTCTCCTTTTTGCTCTCTCGGAGGTAGGTTTTTTACCAGCTATATCTTCATGAAAATTTTCTTTCAGATGCTAAAGAAGGAGGAAGCAATCCCATGGCCAGGAACTTTAGCAATTGTTCATTCATATATTGCATATAAAGCAGGTAAGAAAATGATGAACACTTTTCTTTTGCTTTTAATAATGAAAGATGTTATTTTTGGAGTGGGATAGAATGATACTTCCTTTACAAAAGGAAATTCTGTCATACAAAAGGAAATAACCTTAATCACTAATGAAGTGAAAATAGCAGTCTAAATATTTCTTAAGCCTGTCATGCTCATGTATGTAGGTAAAATTTTGGGAGTGATTCATTGCACAAGTTGTTAAACATCGGTTTAAACACAATTCCCCTCTTTACATGAAGCAGTTTAGACCTTCTATCCACTATTGTAAGAGAAATATTTAAAATATTCTGTTTAATACTCTGTTTTGCAGCAAAAGAAGAGGAAAAACAGAAACTACTTAAATGGAGTTCAGATTTAAAACAGGAAAGAGAACAACTAGAGCAGAAGGTCAAACAGCTCAGCAATTCTATAACAGTGAGTATTATCCTCCCGAATAACCCTTGATCTGTGTTCTGGTGCCACAATGCAGGGAGAAAACTATTCTAGAGCAGCTCCATCTACTAGACCTGTCATCCACTGGATTTATTTAGAATTGAGTGAGTGCTTTCCTTTGCTTTTTAGGACTTTGGGGAGCAGGAATGAAATAAAGGCAACATATGCTTACATTGAGTCTCCTATACATGATCCATGCTGAACATGTAGGTAGACGTATGGTGACATATAATATCAGCAGGTGAAAAAGATGACCCAGAGTGGTTTTGTCTGTGGGCAGTAGATTGAGTCCAACTCTAGTGGCTCACTTAAACAAGAGTGGTTGGGCCTCTGTGTGTAGTGATAGTTACAGCCTTGGTGCACTCTCCAGACCTTTCTGATGCAAAAGCAACCATTTACTCACGGCTGACTCTCAGGATCTTGCCTTGGCAGTCAGCAGCTGGGCACTGCACATGCCTCTGCATGGTATTAACTAGACAATGTCATACTTCAAACCAGAAGCCTTCATTTCCACCTTAGTTTATTGCAGTAACTGGAACATACATATTGATTTGGTCACTCTTCCCACCTTAAAGCGCAGATTAGTCTCTTGGGATGCCAGTGTAAAGTTTGAGTCCCTTCTTGGTGCAGTATCACATAATGAAAAAAAGTGAAATCTCCTGTGTGGCAACATCTGTAAGGCTGGATTAATAATTACAGACTTTTTAGATACAGATGCACTTTCCAGGCTGCCTGTCTTTGCCTATTCGAGCAAAAGTGTCCTGTTTTTACAGATCCCTCAGTGCTGTCAATACAAATAAAATGATTGTGAGGGGCTGGCTAGCAGTCCCGGGGACTGTCACCTTCTGGTTAGCAATAGCTGAGTGTAACCTGAGCAGCATTAGAAGCTATGACTGTTTCTCAGTGATGTACCCAGGCAGATGCAAGGCCTTAACATGAGGGATTGGCAGTGGGCAAGGAGAATATTCATACTTTCATTGGACCTGT
The DNA here is from genome assembly GCA_013397555.1 of Urocynchramus pylzowi. NCBI lineage: Eukaryota > Metazoa > Chordata > Aves > Passeriformes > Fringillidae > Urocynchramus > Urocynchramus pylzowi. The sequence continues at coordinate 276,469 of VZRH01006604.1, forward strand.
CCAAAGCCTGCATTTTAGGTCTAGATGCTTTAGGGTTGTTATGATGCCATGAGCTGCATGTGAAAACAGTAAAGCTAAAACCAGTAGTGTCAGGAGATCAGCACAGATAAAAGATTTTAAAAATGTAGGAAGGTTGCCATCTTCATGTAAAAACCTGAGTGTAACAGACATAGCTACTGTTTCCTCATTTTTGTGAGTTTCAAATATACATATAAGCAGTTTTTCACTCTTGAAACATCATTTGTGGGCTTTTTTTAAAGTTACCTTGCCCTGGCACTTAGCTGATGAGCTAGCTATGTTACTACCACTTCTAAAAGAATGAAGTGGCCACAAAATAAGATTTCCAAGTGAAGAGGAGTTTGGTTTCCTTTTCAAGTGCCCTTTTACTTATTGAGAGAAGGAAGTGATGTTCCTGCTAAAAAGTATGTGAAAGCAAAGGCTGTATCCCACTAATGGTTTGCACATACACTGTCAGCAGTCAGCTGCAGTGGGATGCCTGAGCTTGCAGATCTGAGTTCAAGAAATTTCAGTAATGTAATACTAATAGAAAAAACTGTAAGAATATATACTTGGAAGTTTTCCTTCAAAAGAAACACAAAAGGATGGAGCTGTCTGTGTTCATTTGCACAACACCTTGGAATGAAAGGGAGCCATACCAGGTGACAGCTATGTCTTGGCAATTTATTTCCTCAGCCTGCAAATATGAATTCTCCTCTGAACGCAGCCTAGAGACTCTTTTCTTTTAGGCTGGAAAAGTGAAGTTGCAGCTGCAGTCTTTTCTGGGTACTTACATTTAGATCTGTGAACATCATATTCCTTCTCTTGCCTTCTTTCATTCATAAGCTCGAACTTATTACTGATTTTCTGCTTTGCTGTAGAAATGCATGGAAATGAAGAATACCATCCTTGCAAAACAGAAGGAGATGCACAGCTCCTTGGAGAAGGTAAAACAGCTGATCCGCCTCATCCAAGGCATCGACCTTTCAAAACCCATAAACTCTGAGGTCAATTCAGTAGCCATCTCCAACGGCATGGACTCCACTAACAATACTAATGCTGCCACCTCCACCTTAGCCCCCTCCCCTTCCCAGAGCTGCATGGTGAACTGTAACAAGGGCGATGAGACTAAATAACACAGTGAAGTTAAGAAGGAGCCAAGGGAGGTGGCGGCGAGGAGAAAGAGCAAAATAAAGAAACTCTAGAAAAGCAAAACTGGATTTCTTCTGGAAAGTGCAGAATTCTTTAGTTCTTTGGTTCCAGAGAGAGCGTGAAGATGCTTGTGCCAGGCGGCACCGGAGTTTGCCAATCGATCCTTCTTATTCTGTGTGTACATGCGAAGTTTGGATCATGTTACATGAATAGTGCCAGCTGGGGGTTCTTTGCCAGCACCATGCCAAGTGAAATAATATATTTACTCTCTCTATATTTTACACCAGTGTGTGCCTGCAGCAGCCTCCACAGCCACTATAGGTTTGTTTTATTTTTGTTTGGGGTGAGGAGCAGGGATAAGGGAGGAGAGCAGGTTTCAAGTTCCTATTTGCAGAACAGTTTGTTTAGCTAGGGGAAAACAAAAAACAAGTCCAAAGAGCCTATGGGCTTTTCCTGTTTCTAAACTCTCAGTACTATTAAACCAAAAAACCAGAAATATAAATTATCAAATCCCAGTGCCCAGAAGGGACAAGTCTATCAAATAAGCAGTATTTACTATTGTTTAGACAGGAGATGTACAAAAGGAAAGGAGATGGACTTTTCACTGAGTAACCAGCACACAGAGTCATAGGATATGCTGAGTTTGAAGGGACCCATCAGGATCACTGAGTCCAACTCCTGGCCCTACAGGACACCCCAAGAATCACACCATGTGCCTGAGAGCCTATGGGTCCTCACACTCATCCAGAAAGTCTGTTTTGGGAATGGGAAAAGAGAGGGCCAGAAGCCAGGGTCACCTTGGAGCATTGGATAGAGGTGTCCCAAGAGAAAATGTGCATCAATTACTTGAAAATGAGATTCCATCCCTTTTCTGTATTTATAAACAACACAGGTATCCTGAACAAAGTAGCACATAACCCAGATGTGTGAACTCAACAGAGAAATGTCCTTTTCTTTCACTTCCTTTCTCTTCTTTTGGTAACAAGAACTAAATAAGGAATAGAAAAGCTGTTTTTCAGGCTGACAGTCTAATTAAAGAGGTAGATGGGACCTTGCATGGTATAGATTAGAAGTAATAGTGTCAGTGAGATACAGTGAGTCTTTGTGAGTCCTTGTGTCATCGTTTTGGGCACTGTTTTTTTATGCAAGGGCAAAATCTTTGTATCTGGGGGAAAAAAAACCAACTTTTTTAAATTAAAAAGGAAAATAAAAGATATTGAGGTCTTCCTAGTGTTACTTAAAATAAGATCAAGGTAAGAAACATTGTAAAAAAAATTACAAAAGTGCTATTTGTTTCCTAAACAAGTGATTTCTATTAAAAAGGTGTCAGAACTGGAGAAAATGCTGTGTACTTAGAATTTTTTAACACAGACTTTGCTTATTTATGATGACATTCTGCTGTGTTTGTGTTCTAAAATCTAATGGGACAGTTTCCATAGGTTCTACCATACATCTACTGGCTAAAGTCTAAAGAGAATCAAATTCTACAGTGCTGGATCTCACCCCACCTGGAGGATCTCCCAGGCTTGTCTCTGCTGTTACCATCTCTCTCCCATTCTTCCATGTGTTTGTAACCCAGAGAAAAGCAGTTGGCAGCGTGCTTGTGTAAGGCTTTAATAGTTCTGCGCTACAGACTGATTCAAGCTTGAGAATGAGAGCAGTGAGTTGGACTGGAATCACCCTCCGTTATCTCCTCTCGTTCAAGAAGTTCATCTCTAGTGTATGATCTTTTCACTCTGGACAGCAGAGCCTGCCTTGTGCTTCCTGGTTGTGGGGTGTGCTCAGTTTAGGGTGCTGATTCTGGTCACATCGCGTTGTGTCCCAGAGCTGTCTGGTTTCACTACTGCAAGTACATGTTTGGGCAAAGCCCATTTCCCCTGGAAGTACCAGGAAAACTCCCTTTACTTCCTTACTTCCCGTGGGAGCAGAGTGAGCCACTGGACACAAGGTGAGGCAGTGTCCCCAGTGTGGTGGCCTTGAGAGCACGTGTTGGGTGGCGAGGCAGACTTGCTCAGCTGTTCATAGTGGAAGATAGAAAAGCTTTGCATTTCAAGAGTGCACTTCTGAGCAAGTGAATACTCCAGACACGACATAGCCTGAGAGAGTTTCTTTGCTGCCCCAGCCAAGTGGGCTTCTGTGGGGTTCTTGGAGCTGTTTTATTCCCTCTCCTTTAGGTTGCCCTTCTGCCCTTTAGGGACTTTTATTCCTTCTGTTGGAGTGTGCACTATTTTCAGCTCTGGGCTCAGAACTGATATCCTGAGTTCTCACATTTGCCTAAGTTGGGAAAGTGACTCTTACTCACGCTTCTGAGCTGAACCAGTGATAACCCTGACTCTGTCTTTTGATGTTTGAGTTCTGTTCTGGAACTAGCAGAGCTGGAAGGATAAGTTAGCAGAAGTGGCAGGGAGACAGCCAGGCAGACACTGTCAAAATGGATCATACTAAAAATGTCCTTCCATCAATCCAGTTACCAATGGGGTCATTACCATTGGGCAGCACTTGGCCAGCAACCCACAGCATTCAAACAAAGGACTGTCTGTTTCAAGGGTTGAAGAGAAAAAACAAACTGAACATGAGCCTTCTATAGAATATGAGCCATCAGCTAACAGCCAGATATTCAAGAGAAGCTGCCTTTTGGAACATGTTGGTCTTCAGCTGAACACTTGGGCGATTCTTAACAGCATCTTCTGAAGCATTGAGCATTCCTGGTAAGAGACCATCTCCAGGGATAGGTGTGCTGAGTCTTTGTGCTTCTCATGCTCTTATTTCTGTGTTAACCTGAGCTCTCTTGGAAGCACTGCACTATTTGGAGGTAGGAGGCTGTGCCTGGAGATTCAATAGTCCTTCTGTTGTCTTTGCTGATTCAGGAGAGGATGGAAATGAAATTCACTAGTGGCCATATTTAAATTTGCACACCGTTAATCAGCCAGGAGATGTTAAAACAGCTATTACTGCTTTCCTGAGGCATCTGCTTGTCTCCAAAACCCAAGTAGATAAGTACAGATTTTATATCCCTTTTGTTACAGCATTTGTATTCCAGACTGTAAAAGGATGCTTTTAGTTAATCGTTACTTGGCAGAAAAATTATCTTAGACTTTTTGATGCTGCTTAGGTAGTTTTCTTTCTCTCTCACTGATCCTGTTGGGATGCTTTTTCTCCTGGCTCTGCAACAGTATCAGCCAATAGGCAAGGAGCATTCCTAGGGCTGCACTGACACTGGCAATGATGCTGCTGTGTAGACACAGTAAATTTGGGTTATCTCTACCCAATTACCAACAATAGGGTGGAAGGGGAATTGGTGTTTGCTAAATACAGAGGAAAATGGGTTTTTTTCCTAGCTGCTGTAAGAGGTTCCAATCAAGGGAGAAATTTAAACGGTGACAGCTTAAAGATCAAGCTTTTCTTTTGGGTTCATATTGGTTTGGGGTTTTTTCTCATGTAATATTTGAGATAGAATGAGTTTGTACTGAAACTTCTGCTCTTTGGGAAGCTGTCATACTGGCTGTGGTTTTGTTTTTCCAAACCACCATCGAGATATTAACTAATTCTTATGTCATTGCTTGTCATTGGTGGGAAACAAGTGGCTTTTAAATCTCTGTTATAAGGGAAGAAATGAGACCACAAAGGAATATCATATCAAAGATGGTCCTGGCTCTCAGCCCAGTGCTAAGGGCTTAAAGAAGTCACTCTGCTCCTTTGCTCAGAAATAGAGCAAGTGTTGAAGAAGTTTCTTTTTCCCTTCTCTGTCTGTTCTTAAACTGCTGGAAAGGTGTGTTGTGGTCAGAGTGGGAAAGTGAGCCTGTGACCTGGCTAGAAGAATTAGTATCATCATTGGTGTTTTCAATGTCTTTGTTTAGAACCAGCAGTGGGTATAGTGCTGTACAAAACATGGAGGAAGCAATACTTCTAGGGACGATTGGAAGGTAGGGTGAGTAGCATGGCTGATTCTTCCAAGACGTCATCAGCCAGGAGTTACCATGTTGGTAGGATGGACTGTTGCTTTGCATGAGCAAAACAGGGCTTTGTTCTGTCTTGCAAGCAGGTTTCTGTCAGTGGGGATATGAATTAAAAACCTGGAAATTAAAGAGGTGATAATTTTATGGGCAGATCTATTTATTTTATTGTTGGCAGAAAAAATAATATTGCATTTTATCTTTACTAGACTTAAGAAAGCAAATTTGTATTCCAAATGTCTAGAAATGTGAAACGTAATTCTGACCTCCTTGGCTTCAAATGATCTTCCCTGTACTGTTGCAGAGACAGCCCTGAAAAGCAGCGTGGTCAGCATTCAGGAGAACCTGGAGTGAAACCTCCCTCTTAGCCCCATCAAGCTGTGGCAGCCCACAGTACGGGAAATAAACTCTGAAATTTCTTTCTCATGGGGACACAGCAGAAAACATTTGTGAATTTGCAGTGTACATGTTTCTCTCTTTTCCTCAGCTGGGTTGCACCCCACCCTCTTTGATTCTGAAGCACTAATGGTGAATACATGCTTTTAATGAAATGTGATTTTTAAATAACATATTAAGATGTTAGACCAAAATTCACTCTTTTACTGAGGGCCTCTCTCAGTGAGCTGCTCAGATAACCACCAACACACCGGTATTACACTTCCTTGTGGACACACCCCTTTGGGCAGGGCTCCTTGTGTCTTTTTAGAATCATTTTCACCCTTCTTCACCTCCTGTTGTCCTCCCTTGGAATTCTGGAGATCCAAGGCAAGTTAAGCTTTGCTGGATTATTGCAAAGAGTTTTCTGACGAGTATGTAGGAGTCAGGAACCTGGAGAAAGAGGAAGATGTTTTGTTGTGCAGCTGATTCATTTGGCGCTTGGGCTTGCCTGGCCAACGAACTACCTCAGCAAAGTCCATTCCCAAGCACTATGGATTCTGTAGTTTCTGGCATTCAGAAGGCAAAAGGTCCAAAGAACCCTCCAGCAGCCAGCTAGGTACTGGTCTCTGAGGGTGTGTGAGCAAACCTTGCAGTGACCTGCTGCTGGATCCTTGTTTTCAGTGGTCTGACATGGACCAGGGAATGACCCAAAAATCAGATAGGATCAGGAAAAGTGAGAGCTGCAGATGTCTTGTCTCCAGGTTATTGCTCTCTTACTCAGATCCTTCTTTAAGCCTCAGTCCTGTTAGTAACTCCTACAGAATGGAATGTAATACTTGAAAAGTATTATGAGTACTTGAAAAGTACTATGAGTCTCTCTATCATTTACCCTTAGCTCCCATTTCCCTCCTGTTTCTCTCTTATGTGGGAAAAGAACTTTCTGCATCATTGTGTCTTGTATAGGCTGAGCATATAGTTGATCAACTTGCCAATAAAGAAAATTATTTATACCATGCACTGGTAAGCTTGGTAATTAAAGACCCATGAAAAGACAAAAGCCTCTCCCAGAGGTTCATTTAATTGTGGGCTTGTATCAGAAAACCAAGAGCTTACCTGTGTGAGAGTCTGTCTGTATCCCTGTCACTATTACTAAAATACCTGAGTAGTGAACAGGAAAGAGGCTTGCCAAGAGCATGGCTGCTGTGGAAATGATGGTGCTGTGCAAGTCCCTGGAGTGTATCTCATGTGAATAGCCAGGCCAGGGCTTCCCATCTTCCTGGGCCAGAGATGGATGCTGCAAGGGAGAAATTAAAGAACAGAAGCCACTTTTGAGATGTGGTACAGGGCTGGAGATAGTAAGGAAGAGAGAAAAAGCAGGAGCAGCAAAGGAAACAAAGATTATGTGGGATAAAGCAGAACAGAGAGAAAAAATATGGAAAGACATTAGGTGAGAAAGTGAGGGTAGGAAAAATCCAGGGGTGAAACAGGTCTCCCTTCTGAGTCAATAGGTATTCCTGTAGTTACAGGGTTTGAAAGTTCAGTGGAAAGAGTAGAACAAAACCAGTCTTTTATCCTACCTCAATTTCTGACATGGGTTGGTCTGTATTCCACAAGGAGCACGTGTGGTGGGAGAAAAGAGCTGCTTAGGTGCAGATTGAAAAGGACATAGGCACTAAGTCATCCCTAGCTCTGCTTCTGCTGCTGAGTGATCCCATCCTGATGAGACCCTTATTTGACTTCTAAGCTACAACATGGGGATAAGGCAGATCAAGCAGACCTTGAGACAGCTCTAATCTAGACTGTATTAATTAAACATTTTCTTGGCTATAAACATTCCCAAAACTAACTAAAGGTTCAGCTCTGCTGGTGTGGTTGCACCTTCCCAGTTCAAGTGTTACAATGAGCCTAGCTGAAACCAGCATCAGCTCCCAGAGGTCCTGGGTTCTGTGTGAGTGAAGGAGATGATGATATGGAGTAGGATGTGTGATTCAGGTACTTCTCAGCCACCTCCTGGAGTATCTTTGAGGATTCTTGCTCTCTGGGCTGTCATATATGGCAGTTCTGTGCCAAAATCCCTCTGTGTGAGCAATGCCTCCCTTTTGTCTCAGGATCTGGTTTCTTTAGGGACACATGGAAGGGGGCATTTCACCAGTGAAGCTAAACAAGGGCCATGTGTTAAATTTAATGTAACCTGTGAGGAGCTGAGGGCCTGCCTCTTGGCTACATTGAGCAGCCAGACCATGGGGCATCCTCCTGGGAAAACAGCTGTCCCAGCTCTCCTGTGTAACCAGGGATAAGCTCTGTGCCTGTTCTTCACTCTCTAGTATCCAAGCAGGTGTCAAAGGCTTCAGATGGAGAAACTCAGCCCAGTCCTTAGTTCTAGAAAGGAAGAAGCACTTAAGGACTTGCTTACTACCAGGAGTGCCTGGGGAACTCAAAAGCCTTGAGAGCGTGGCTCTGTCTGTCAAGGGTGGAGAGCTCGTACAGAAAGGCAGCAGCAGCAGCAGTGAGCAGTACTCATCAGCTCAGCACCACCTTTTGCATCTTTTTTCTTTTCCTAAGTTTACACTGGCAAAAGTAAACCTCAACCAATCCCTGCCCTTTTGTCACCAGCCTTCTTACATCTGTTATGCTGGAAAACAAATGAAGTATTGTTGCCTTTGTGCTTTGAGAACACTTTTTTTCGTGAGCGACCAGAACTTAGTGAGCCTTGGGGGTATAGTATAGCTCAGGTGGGGAAGGGAGGCAGTGTCACAGGGCAGCTCCTGGGGCTGTGCTCTGTGACCACCCCTGATTTTGGATCCCCAGCACCAAGGTTTAATACTGCAGCAGCACTGGGCACAGTAAGGGCAGGGGTTCCCCTGGCTTGTTATCCAGGTATTGGTGTCTCAGGTGGGGCCAGAATTGCTGGGGTAGGGAAAGAGATTTCTCTGTGCCTGGTGTTCCCCTCTGTAAGGCAGGTACTGGCAGTTCTGACTCTGGAAGAGCAGATTTCCATGGCTGCAGGCACTGGGGTAGGCACTGTTGAAAGAAGCCCCATGGTGGGTGCGGTGGGAGGCTGCATGTTTCTGCTTGTTCTGGGCTAATGTGTAATTTTGAATCATAGTCTCTTATGTTTCTTTACTTAAATTATCACTGACATCAGAACAGTGATTGACTCTAGAGCCAGGCAGTGTCTTACCTGTCCGCTCTCCCTCCCAGAAGGCGTGTTGTCTCTGAGTTGCTCCTGATGTCATAAGTGACAGGCAGCCAAGACCCTCCTTAAGGAAGGTTTTTGCTTCTGCAAAAGCCTCTGAGACTCGGGCAGCTTCCTGGCAGCCCCACACAAGCAGAGCCAGCAGCAGTCATGTCCCACAAGCTGCTTCACTCCAATTACAGCTGCAGGATTCCCCCAAGTGCCATCTTGCACAGTCAGAGGTGTCTTGGCTTCCTCTCACAGCCCCACAGAAGCAAAGCATGTGTTCCAAACTCCACTGAGCAAAGATTAAGCAAGGTAACAGCACAAAGCAGGGGAGCCTGCTAGTGCCGACCTGTCCAGGCTCCTGTGGAAGAAGGAAACATCTTTGCTGTGTCAACAGCAGTGGACACAGGTGGTGGTGGGCTGCTGCCACCTGCAAGGTCCAGTGTGGCACTGGGGTAGCTGCCTATGCCGAGTTTCCTTTAGGGAGCTGAGTGGCTCTACTCTGCAAACACCCCCCCATGTCTGCAGCTGAGGGCAGGAGGGTTGTCAAGGCAGCTCTGCTTGTTTAGGAGAAAGTACTCAGGCTTCAATCACGGCTTCATGTTCCTACGATCACAGCAGCACCATGTCTGTAGATTTATTGATGCCACCACCCCACCTGTGTGCCATGCTTCATCCCATTCCCCCATGCCCACCTGGTGTTTCACCAAGACTGAGCTGTGAAGTGGGAGTCCTGGCATGGGCCCGGAGCAGGAGCTCACCCTAAAGGGCTCTGTGTCTGAGCCTGGTCCTTCCCCCAGTCTGATTTCTCCAGGGGATTTTGGTGACCAGCCCCCAGTTCTGGCAGTGCTGTCCCTGTAGCCACGGGCCTGGTGCTGCATGGGATGATGGCAGCTTCTCTCCCAGCTGGGTTCCTAACGGCAAAGCCACGGGCTCTGTCCGTCATGAGCCAGCGGAACCTGTGCTGTCCCATTCTCCACTGATTTCCCTTCCTTGCAGGCCCTGGTGTAAAATGCCCTTTCTGACTGGTACTGCTCTGTTGTCACAGAATCACACCATGAGAACACCCACTTGTGAACTGGTTTGGGTTTTTTAAATATCTCTATTTTTTTTAGCCTGATGCTCATAGTGATCTGCAGTATCTGCTGCCTTCAAGTTCCTTGTGGTTTCAGTTTTGGTACAAATGTGTTTAGATTTTAGCAAATTAAAGTTGGGGGGGAGGGGGTACAGAGCATCTGATCAATTTGTATTTATTTATTTTAACATTTTACTAAATAAAACACAGTAAAATATCTTGTCTCCTTAGCTGTATGTACCAGGAGGGGACAGTGGGTCCCACAGGCACAGGGGTTGTAGCAGTGCCCATAGCCAGTCCCCAGCCCCAGGAAGGGTTTCTGAGCATGGCTCTGTGTGAGGGCTGTGTAACACCCTGGCTCATTTCCTTGGCAGGGAGAAGGGCACTACGTTAGGAGAAATGAATTTTAGCTCCAGAAGGGGCTGTGCTCAGTTCAGACAATCTCTCTGGCTCTGACTCCGTGGGTGCCTCCCAGCTGATGCTGCCCGGCAGAGGGCACATGGAGACCAGCCCAAGCTGGGCTTACTTCCAAGCACCTCCACCCTTGCAGGAACATTTTGGGCTAGTGACTGTCTAGGCTGGGAAGGATTATCTGAAAATGATGGTGTACAGCCCTCCTGCTACAGGCATACCAGTGCACCCTCCAAACAACCACAGAGCCAGCATTTCCATTGCCGCCTATCTACCGAGGAATCGTCTGGAAGAGGCCTGCTCCATCTCAGCCCTGCTCCACCACGGCTCTAGCAGTATCTAGGTCTGATCTAACCCTCTGATCTTGCTTAGTGCAGCAGCAGCACAGTATCAGTGGGCTTGGGCTGTATTAAACAAAAGCTGCCTGCTAGGGACTGGTGAGGTGGAGCTGCCCTTGGCTTCACAGTGATGAGCAATGTCTTCACAGCCTTTTCCCAAATAAAGTCGCAACACTTGCTCCTGGCAAACCATCCTCGTCCTCCCCCCTGCAGATGCGAGGCTGGTGTCTCGTGGGGCCTCAGAGCTGGCTTTTATTCCCGAGAGTCTTATAAAGTCAAGGCTCTCAAGGACAAGCTGCAGCACTGCCACATGAAACCACATCTTCTACTTGGGTGTGATTAAAATGACTCTGTGCCTAAGCAGTGAAGCCCCAGGCTCCAGCTCAGGGGTGCTGGCTGTGCAGGCAGGCTGCCTGGGTCCCACTGCAGCACAGGAACCATCAGCCTTAAGCCCACCTCACTTAGCACCACCAGCTCTTTCAGAGCTGGCAGGGCAGCTGTGTGCTTTGGGCCACCCCTCCACTGCTCTCGTCCTGCTGCCTTCCCTCCAGGGGACATATGCAGGTTCACAGCAGAATAAAATTAATAACCAGGCAGTTTTAAGAAAAATGTGAAAAAGAATAAAAAAGCTTTAATTTAAAAATTAAATTAAAAAGAGAGAATAAGCAAGAGGCGTTTGTGCCCTTTCCATACCCCGCACTTTCTATGGCTCCTCTTGGCCGCTCCCACCACGGACGGAAATCCTGACCCTGTACAGAGCTGGCCCTTGCAGCCCAGAAAAAGCTAAGAAGAGAACAGTGGAGACTGCAGCAGCAACTGGCCTGGAGAGCCTCCAGGGCCACCAGCAAAATCATCTGGGAAGAAGAAAAGATTAAAAATAAAACCCAAAAACCCTAATTACTGAATTCTTATGAGAAAAGTATTAAATAATTTAAATAGTGTGAGGAAAGCAATGCATCCTCTGTGCTCCAGTGTGTGATAGCGGTAGAACAGTGTCCAGTCAAGCTGTTCCCAGCATGGGGTTCCTACCACAGTGTTCAGCCATGGTCTTGTGCAGTGTCAGCCATGTCCCTGATTGTTGATGGCAACAGCTGTGCTGCCGAGAGCTGGGGGGGAGCAGGCTGGTCCTCACTGGCAACTTGTCCCAGCCTGTGCTGGCCCATGAAGTTGCTGCTTTGCCCATGGGGACGGTTGGCAGCCCTGCCCTGTGGGGCAATACCAGCACAGGACAGGGTCTGTCACCAGCACTGCTGCTCGCAGCTGGGAGGTGCAGGTCCATCCTGGGAGCTCACTGCTGGAGACAGCGGACAGCCCATCCTGGTCTGGGAGCTCATCCTGCTCCAGGTAACTCCCACACCACCTGTATGGGGCCAGCTCCACTGGAGACTGCATCCATACAGATGGGAATAATAATATTTCCCCCCATTAACCAGCCAGCCTTGATCTGGGTTTGAACCAAGGCTCCAGCTACTTGCAGTACTCCCTGGCCGCTCCTCCCAGGGTGCTGGGAGGCTTCCTCTGAGCCTGCTCCACAAAGGATGTAAAGGGTTGCTCTACAACTTCATCTCCAACTCACCAAAGCCCCTGAGGGCTGTGTGGACTGAGACCTGGGGCCACTGAGCTGAGGCAGAACAGGGTATGCTACAGCTCTCAGATCTCTGGAGGAGCCAGGCCTCAAGGTAAGGTGAGCTAACAGAGACTGGGAATCCACATCGGCTAAAAGAAGGAAGGGAGGCGACCCCACCCCTGCCCCCTGGCATGGAGAGGTTCCCCTGTAACACAGGAAGGCTGGAGCAGCTTGACCTGCAGGCACTGCCTGTTCTTGCAGCTGACGTCTTCCATCTTATCTACAGGCATCCCTTTGGTGGGCTGGAGAGGCTGTGCTGCCGACTCCGTTCCCTCGGGCTGGGCTGCGGCGGTGGGCAGAGGCAGAGGGAGGCCCTGCGCCCTCCCTCCTCCAGTGTGCTGCTTGTACCCCGCAGCCACTGTCCCCAGGCGTCACAGGCTTCTCTCGGCAGTGAGGTATTTGAGTGCAGCAGCCCCGTATCGCCGTGACAGGTCCTGGTGGAACTCCTCCCGCAGCGTCTGCAGGCAGCCCCGGTACCCGGCACTCAGGCGGAACTTGGAGATGTCGAAGCTGGGGGCATGGGGCATGTGGATCATGAAGGCATTGGGCAGGACCAGCAGCTCATACTCCTGGGGATAGAGCAGCAGCCCTTACCATCACTGGCTCGGTGGTACCAACACGTCACTGCCCAGCCACAGTCCCCCAACACCCGGCAGTGCCAGGAGCCCCTCACCCACCTGTGCATCCAGCTCCATGATGTGGGAGACTTTGTTCCAGCCGAAGCCGACGAACCTCTGGTCATACCTGGGGCAGTCTCGCCTCACTACAACGTAAGGCTCAAAGTCTGGCTGCCATGCCACGCGGTAGGGCACGGTGGCCGTCCGCCATTTGGCGTAGTCCGTTGGGGCGTGGCCTTTGGGCCACACGTGGTACCTACGGGGAGAGATGGAAATGAGAGACTGAGACAGTAGAGGATGCAGGGGGTCTGCTACCCCCCTCTGAGACAGGGGATACACAGCCCCAAGCCACAAGGGTACACAGCTGGCTTCTGCTTGGATGGCGGGACAGTGCTAGTCCCTACCTGAAGGTGTAGAGGGAGCCCATGTCCAGCATGGAGAGCAGCTCTGCTTTGGATTTGGGAAAGGTCAGACGGTAGTGCAGGGTCTCAAATGCTGGCACGATGAGAGCTGCCTTCCTCTGGGGCAGCTCCAGCTGTTGGATGGAGTTCCTGTGGTAGTAGGGAGGGTGTGAGGTCTCCCTGACTGTGAGGTATGGCCACAGCCTCCTTCCTCAGCCCCTCCAGCCTGCCCACTATTCCACACAGGGATTAATGGATTTTGAGAATTTGCAGCGGTACCACGCAGGGATAGGAGGAGCAGGGGAACCCTCACAGCCACAGCTCCTTCTTCATCTGCTGGTGTCTGACAAAAGTAAAGGCAGGACCCCAAGGCTGATCACAAAGGAAACAGCTTCTGCATATTGAGAGCTGCTACCCAGGGCATTTCCTGAAAACTCTGGTTCTTGGGGAACCCAGCAGGCTGAACAAGAGCCAGCTGGAAAAAGCCTTACCTGAGGTAATCGTAGAGGCCATACATAGGCAGGAAGTCGATGTCGGTCAGGAAGACGTACGGCGTCTGCGTGTTGGCCAAGGCCACGTTGCGCAGGAGGTTGATGGGGTAGAACTGCCCCTCCTTGTAGACGATGTGGTAGGCGACGTTGCGGCGCGCGCTCAGCACCTCTGAGGCCTGGGCGTAGCGCAGGAACTGCTGCGCCTCGGCGTCCGACATGTACAGCGCCAGGCTGATGGGGCCTGCCCAGTGCTTGCAGATGGCCTCCAGCATCTGTAACCTGGAGCAGAGGGCACAGCCTGAGCAGCAGACCCGCCCTGAGGCAGCTCCTGAACCAAACCAGAACTGGGTGCCTCCAGAGAGCCGCACGCCACTCCCGCCCGGTTCAGGAGGGAGCAGGAAGAACTGATGCTCCCAGCTTGGGGTGCTGTTTCTCACTGCCACATGCTGGCGTGAGAATGATGAAATGAGATTCCCTGATAACTCCAAAGCTGTAGAGCCTGCCCAGAGGAGTGGAGGTGAGTTCCAACCTCTCAACAGTCCTACTAGCAAGTACCTGTCCATGGAGAGCTGGGCCACGAGGGTGACATCGGTGGGGTTGGGAAGGGCCAGGAACTCATACTGCAGGAAGAACAGGTGGATGCGGTGCTGCATGAGGTGCTGCTGGCGGAAGTCATAGCAGGGGTCGTCCTCATCCAACTCCTCCAGCGCCTGCTGCAACTGCAACACCATGAAGGTCAGGGAGAGGAGGAACCTCAGGGGCGGTTGCATGACGTCTCTGCCTACCCAAAGCTCTGGGGCTGGGGGCAGAGTCGCATTCAGCCTCACCTGGTCCCTGGGTGGGCTGGGAGGACTGGCACAGCCAAAAAGCTCCCTGCGCAGCAGGTTCCCATCGTACTCCAAGAAGGTCAGGTAGAGGTTACGGAAGAACTCCACGTGCTTGTTCTTCACCCGCAGCTTCTTGGGCGAGTTCCAGTGGATCACCTGAGCAGTAGCGTGTCACCCCATGTAAGGGAAATCAGCAGGCTCCCCAAGCCCTGAGACCCCATGCTGACTCCCCTGGACTTCCAGTGCCTGCACTGTCCTTCAGGCCCTCCCCAGTCTCAAAAGCAGCAACCCCACCCACCTTGAGATCCGAGAGCTCAGTGTAGCACTGCTCCGAGCGGGTGTGATCAGAGAGCTGCACATTCCAGAAGCAGGGAAGCCGGTACACCAGCGATGGGTCCTGCTTGATCACCGCATTGAAGATATCCTAGGAGAGAGAAAGGTGAGCGCACGGGTGGACGAGGAAGATCCCCTGTGCCTGCAGTGCTATGGGAAGGCACAAGGACCAACCCGCCCCAGAGGAGGGACAGTTACCTGATCAGCCAGCGAGGTGGAGAGCATGCTCATGAGCTCCCGCTCTGCTGTCAGCCGCCACATCTGCTCCCAGCCCAGGCGACGCAGGCGGTCCAGCAGGAGCAGGATCACCCCTGAGGGCCAGGGGAGAGGGCACTGGTCACCGAGAGAGCACCCAGCCACTACAGAGCTGAGGCGCAGCTGCCTGCATGCCTTCAGCCCCTGGGACGTGGCACTTCTCCGTGTCTACCCACAACCCTGGGATGCTGTAGCAGTCCTCTTGTACCCACTGCTTTCCTACTTTACCTCAGCCTCTCCCATCTCCCTGTGCCAAGTGCCACCTCAGCTGCATGTGCCATGAGGCTGCACCTGCCACCCTGGCAGCCCACACTCACCTGTGTTGAAGCCACGTCCCAGGGCTGGCCACGGTTTGTGGTTTTTCCACAGGTTGCCTAAGTACCAGTCACTTTGGTTCTCCACCAGCCCAATCACCTGCTTTTCTGAGGAAACAGAGGGACATGGATGCAGCTCATCTTGCTGTTGGTTCAGAGGCCCTAAGCAAACCCACTTTGCTGGTACTGTGGCAGGCAGGCACTGCCACCCTGAGCCCAAATCCAAGGCCCTGCCAGGGCCCCCAGGGGCACCCTGTCCTCACCAGAAAACTTTCCGAAGACAGCCCAGAGCTCAGCAATGTCGGTGGCGAAGGTGATGTCCGTGTCCAAGACAATGACCTTGGAGAGGTTGGAGGGTAGTGCCTTGGTAAGTGTCAGCTTCATCAGCCCGTAGATGCCAGAGTAGTGCTTGTTGGGGATCCATGACACCTCTGGCTGCAAGGCAACACACTTCAGGGCTGGGCATAGCCATGCCCTTCCCCTGCCCGAGCAGGACAGCTGTGTGTCTTGGAACCCCATGCAGAGGAGGCCAACAAGAGAAGGGCATGCAGAGCTGTGGAGCCAGCTGAGCCTGGAGCATTTCCTCCAGCCACCAGAACCCCCACCTGGACCCCAGTGTCTCACTGGGGCACTCGGCTCTGCCACAGAGGCACTGCTACTGCAAGGCACCTCCCCACCCCGCCAGTACCAGCCTTGTGCTCTCCTCTCAGCATCACCAGCAACAAGCCCAGAAAGAGGAGACGGTGAGCCAGGGATCAGCAAGAAAACGTTAATCACCCTCCATCCACTCATCCCCTTGATCCTCTAAGCGTTGGCTTGGGACAGGGTAAAGGGAGGGCAAGCACCTGCCTTCAAGTCATCGGCATTGTAGAAGCTGACGTGGACGGAAGGCACCATCCAGGACTGGAAGAGCGTCTGGAGGATCTGGTGGGCCACCGAATCCGTGATGAAGTGGAAATGGAGGGGGTTTTTCCTGCCAAGGGCAAGCACAGCAACGTTCAGCATCACAGCAGAATGAAGAGGACATAGCTCCCCTTCCCACCCATGGGACAGACATTAACTGAGGGGACAAATGGAAAAGAACCCCTCTGGGGGAAACAAATTCCACTTTGTCCCACTAAGTAGGGGCACAAGGGGCAGGTCTTAGAGCCCCTCTTCTGCAGCACTGCCCCGGTGCAGCCTGCAGCAGCTCATCTGAGAACCCCAACCAGCAGGGCTCTGGCACAACATCTCCCCATTACCTGTGGAAGAGGATGGATTTCACCAGGGTGACCACGTCCCGGCTGGCGTTGTGCCCAGCACACACAATCGCGACGTGAAGGAGCTGCCCAAAGACAAACGGTGCCTTTTTGAGAGAGGACACCCCCTCCCTGCAGGGGCTGTCAGCTCCTGCCTGGGACCACACTACAGGGAGAAGCTTCAAAACCCAACCTTTCCCATGCAGAAGGAGCCCCAAAGAGAGGTGGGAGTTCCCTAACTCAGAAGCGGGGAGCAGGAGTCTTGCTGCCACTCCTCCTGTCTGGTCTCCTTCTCTGGGGAAGGAAAATACCCTCACCCACTGAGCACATGGAGAGCCAGGATGAGGACCCAGCACGGCCAGAGCACAGGGAGAGCAGTGCCAGGTGAGTTGCTCATACATCCATGCTCCACAGGGTCCCAGCCTCCCACCTGGCATTCCCTATCCACAATGCCACCGTGCTGGTGCCATCACCCACCTCACACTTGTGCACTGTCCGCTGCTTGGGGCAGGCGGTGTGGTTGCTCCTCTCGCCCCCAGGGGGGTCTCTGTCCTCGGCAGAAGCCCCCCACTGCGGGCTGCCATCGCTGCCCTCCGCCTGAGCCTGGCCAAGCTGCAGCCGGAGCTGCTGATTCTCCTCCTCCACCCTGCGCACACGTGAGGCCAGCGCCTCCCGCTCCACATCCCGGCTCGGCTGCTCGCCCACGCAGGGTGGCAGCAGGAGGAAGCGGCCATCTGTGGAAGAGATAGAGGCATGCAGAGGGCATGGCAAGGCCAGGAGAGCCCAGGTGTGAATGGTGGGGCAGAGCCACAACTGAGACGTCCCAGCACGCTTCACAAGTGCCCAGCCAACATCTCAGCTCTGTTCCCCTGATCTCCAGAGATGTCCCTGGAGATGTTCTAAAGTCAGATAAACCTGCAGTGGCTTGCATGGCCAGAGCAACCACCCCAAGGCCTAATCCCATGCTGCCTGCCCTCTGTTGTGGACTGTCCCTTGATCTGAGGAGGATGAGAAGGACTCACTCACATTCGAGGCTTCCCACAAAGAGGTAGAGCCAGGAGAGGAGAATGGCCAGGGTCACTGTGGCGAGCAGCAACTTCAGCTTCATGCGCCAGGAGCGCAACATGATGTGCTGGCAGGACATGGGCAACAAGGATCAGGTGGGCAACCCGAGTCCGGCTGGCCCTGGCATCCTAGAGCCTGTGAGGGACAGGGGAAAAGAGAGAGGTCTCACCAGTAGCCTCCACAGAGGTGTGCCAACATCTCCCCAGCAGGACATCCTCCATCACCTGCTCCCTCCAGGACAGTACCTGGGCAACTGAAGCAGCAAAACCGACGCCCAATACCTTTCCAGACAGCACACTCCTGCCCATGATGGAACATTCCCCCCACCCCCGACTTGTCCCGCCATCCGCACTGGACTGCAGAGCCTGTGGGGGGGACCTGAAACATGGAGGGGAATGGGGATAGGAAGGCGGTTTCCAAGAGATTATACCCCAGCTTTGTGCCTTGCTCCCTGCCATCCCACAGGCCTAGGGCTCCCAGAGGAGGGGAGAAGTGATAATGCAAAGAGGCCCTCCCTGGCCGGGCGGCGGGTCCCGGAGCCTGCCCGTGGGAGGGGCG